>JAJJMB010000558.1:1320905-1480714 GCA_023531105.1 Papaver atlanticum | reverse complement strand
CCAGAAGCGTATATATACCCATTTGGACCGAGAATAAATCATAATCTTGGAAATCAATCAAACATATTTTCTTTTACTCCCATGCAAGATACGATATCATATCTCTGCTCGCTAAAATCTTCAACTGACACACTCCAAATTGACTGAAACACGTTCCAGAATGAGTAGACAACGTTGTAGACTCGTTCATTGCTCCAAGAATAGCCAGAAATCCCGAGAATCTCTCTCTGCATACACGAACTTCCCTGTATTCGTCCCACCGTGATTATAGCCAAATTTCTTCGAATATGAAGGACTTACCAGTCCTGTGTGAGTGTAACAGGCTGTAATAAGTCGATTGGAGTGATTGAATCTCGCCACAGCTCCTCCAAATTCAAAACAGAAAACTCCGCAGGTGAACAAAATTTGAACCTGCATTTTCCCGCCAAATTTTTTAAACCGTGAAGAAGAAGGGTGTCCCCCTAACCAAGCCGGGGGTGCGAATAGCAGGTGCCCAACTGAGGTGCCCCTTATCCAAACTGAGAGTCCGAATAACAAATATCCTCCAGGGGTGCTCCGCATAATTTTTCGAGCCGATTTTTCCAAAAATATTTATTTCCCAAAAATACCTACAAACACATAAAACACCATAATAAGTATAAAAATGGGTACTAACAATATACACAATAGAGATGAAAACAGACACATAAATGCGTCTATCAGAGTGCTAGCTATAAATTCTTCTTAAAATTACAAAATGTAAAGAAGCTCATAAAGCCATGGAGAATGTAGGAGTTTGGGGGAGTAGCTAGTGAAAAAGCTATGCTCACTGGCATAATTTATGACTTAAATATTCTAGAGGAAAGTGCTGCGTTACATCATTATCAGTTGGAAGAGAGACTGCAATGTAAGTTGAAGTTAAAGAATATAGAAGCAATGGAGGAAAAAAATGGCAGTTGAGGGCTAAAAAAATTGATTTTAGATGGGGTGACTCAAATACTAGGTACTTTCATAGCATTGATAGCGCAAGAAGGAAGAGGAATACAATTGTAAAACTTCAAGTTTGAGGAATACTATTTTTATCAAAGAAGAGATTATAAGTTACTATATAAACCTATTTATACAACAAGATAAAGTTAATTCTCAAATGAGAAATTATATTTTCCAAAAGTAAAGGATGAGGACAAACTTTGGCTTGAGAGGGACTTCACAGAGGAAGAGATGTGGGGAGTCATCAAGAAGATGGGTTGGAATAAGGCTCCTTGGCCTGATGGTTGTACTTTTGAATTCTTCAAAAAGTGCTGGAATATCTTAAAAATTGTTTGCAAGAAGAGGATTCATGCACTCTTAAGGATTTCAGACCCTTAAGTCTAATTGGCAGTGTATACAAAAAAAAATCAAAATTGTTTGCTAAGAGGTTAAAGAAAGTAATCCCAGATCTTATCTGTGTCTTCCAAGGTGGTTTCATTCATGAGAAACAAATTCTTGATAGAGTTCTTATTGCTAATGAATGTATGGATAGTAGGTTAAAGGATAAGAAGCCTGGAATTCTTCGTAAGATTGATATGGAGAAAGCATTTGACAATTTCAATAGGCAATCTCTATTTACAATCTTGCAGAAACATGATTTTGGTGAAAAATGGATTTCCTGGATCAATTGGTGTGTCACTTATTCTCATTTGTCATTTCTTGTGAATGTTGCATCTATAGAGAAATCAAACCCAGCAAGGGATTAAGACAAGGGGATTCTTTGTCTCCTTAATTATTTGTTGGTTGTGGAAATTTTATAAGATGATAAATGATGCTACGGTCAGAGGTCAACTGCCAGGGTTTCAGGTGGTTGAACATGGCACTATGATCTCACATTTGCAATTTGCATATGATACTCTTATATTCGTTGATGCTACGATGGAGGAAGTCAGAAGATTACTTATTATTCTAAGTATTTTTTAAACTCTAACTGGATTGAAGATGAATCTGGAGAAAAGCATTATGATTAGTGTTGGTGTTGATGATGTTATTGAAGTATTAGCAAGAGAATCGGGTTGTAAATCAGAAAAAATCCCTTTTACATACCTTGGTATGCCTATTGGTACTCATTGGAGGAGTACCACAGTGTGGGAGCATGTACTTCAGAGTATGGAGAAAAAGTTGGCTACATGGAAGAAAAAGAAACTAAACAAAGTTAGAAGATTGGTGCTTATAAAAAGTGGCCTTGCTAGTCTACCTATTTACTTCTTATCTTTGTTTCATATGCCAATTTGCATTGAGAAAAGAATGATAAGGATTATGAGGAATTTTTCATGGGGTGTTGTAGAAAGAAGGAAAAAGTTGGTCTGGGTAGCTTGGATCAAGATTTGTATGCTAAAGGAAAATGGTGGTTTGGGCGTGAGGAACCTAAGGAAAACTAATCATGCTTTATTGGTTAAGTGGATTTGGATATACTCACAGAGTAAAAACAGTTTATGGAGGAAAATCATTCACCAGGATTTCTAGAAAAATAATGAACTGTTAATGCCTGATGTGGATAATAAGCCTCAATGTAGAAGTCTGTGAAATAATGTAGTAAATTTAGTTTCAGCATTTCAAAATATTTCTAAGTTTACAGTGAGGAATGGCAAAGGAATCAGGGTTTGGAAGGACATGTGATTGAATGGAGGGTGCTTGAAAGACTTATTCCCTGTGGTTTTTGGAGTTATCAAAGAAAGGGATGCGATTATTGCTGACATGCTGGATATAAATGGTTGGAAGTGTACTTTTAAGAAGGAGTTGAATGCTAATGAACAGCTAGAGTAGGACCTTCTTAGAAAAGATCTCGCACATTTACCCGAGCTAGTAGATGAAGAAGATGAGATGACTATTATAGAGAATTTCAGCACTCAAAGATGTTATGACGCTTTAGCTAGTGAGTTTGCTCCTTGCAGCTTTGAGCAACACTTATGGAAGTCTAATATTCCTCATAAGGCGAGTTTCATTATCTGGGCTAGCTTTCATAATTTTCTCCCAACTAGGGATATGTTGAGTTACATGGATGTTGAACTCGAGAGTGATCATTGCGTTCTTTGTCATTTTGCCAGAGAAACAACATATTACATGTTCATGCACTGTACTTTCTCATTTGAAATTTGGGATTATTTCATCAAGGCTTTCAAGAATTCTTGGCCACTGCTAAAGACTTTGCTTCAGCTGTTTGATGCTTGGACTACGAATGTGTTGCATGGCAGAGTAAAGAGGTTTGGAAGATCGTTTACTATGCTATCTGTAGGGCTATATGAAACGAGAGAAATGAAAGAGTTTTCGGTGCAAGACGAAAGTGTGTTAATGAACTCATTGATCAGGTCAGATATTTTGTTGTGATATGGTCTTGTGATTCAGACATTTTCAAGTTTGTAAACTCGAGTCTAATCTGGAGTCATTGGGATACTTTGATGCATATGTAACTTTCTTAACCTTATGAAAAGCTATTTCTTTAATATAACCTTTCTCTTTGAGGAAAAAAAAAAGTTGGAAAGAACAATAATATATGCCGAAGCTGACCGGTTCCATACACCGGATTTATATACCCATATGTGTCACACATTTAGACCCTAGGATGGGAAATGATGAACCTGTTGGGACCCGTGGTGGGTCCTGGGCTGAATGCATGCACCAATACGTTAGCGACACATAGGCGGGGTATTTTTTTGGTGTATGGAACCGGTAGATAACTAGAATTTTCGAATATATGCGAACAACACCGACAATTGTTTAAACCTAACATACTAGCATGAAAAATACGTAGAAGAGACTCACATGTACAACTAACAGTATGTATATCATGATGAGACCCTGATACATGACTTAATCATTTGATTTTGATATATTTTTTTCATCCATGTAAACCCATACATTTACAGGGAGCTAGTCAACTGAGATTTAGATAGACTTTCTTAGATTTTTTATTTGAGTGACTCTTTGAGATTCTCTAAAAATATAGAGATTTCTAGTGATTCTCTGAGAGTATATTAGAGAGTCTTTGTTACTTGTAGAGACAAAAAAATGATATTCGTAAAGAGTCTCTGTGATTTGTAGAGACAAAAAAAAAGAGTATAAATATCTAATCAAAAATTCAAAGCACCTACCGGTTACTTTATTATGTACATTATAATCTAAATAAAAGTACCATGAATACCTGGTAAAATACGTCTTCATTGTCAAAATAAATCTCGTTGTTGCCTTATGTCTATGTTTTCATTTTTTTTTTTTTCACTTATCCAATATTCATTTTATTTTCTATGCAATCTCGCTACTGGTTTACTCCGCATATGGCACATTACTTGGTCATCAGCTCAAACAAAAAAAAAAAAAAAAAAAAATTGGTCTGACTCTCAGAAAAAAAATATATTCCCCAAGTGTTCAAGTCTCCAGAAATATCACCTCTTGAGGAGAGATTTCTACCATGCCTATTTTCCTAAAAAAGTCTCTCCAAATCTCTGAAAACAATAAATCAATGACTTTTAATTCTCATTCGAATAACAGGGATGTTGGAGTGATTCTTATGAAATCCTAATCCAATAACATAGAGTTCCAGAGAATTTAAATGACTTAAAAAAAGTCTCTAACCAATAACAAGAGACATTAGGAGACTCACCAAAAGTCTCAATGGACTAACAGTGGATTTGAGAACTCTCTGAAAGTCATTTGAAATATCATTTGACTAACCCCTGTTAAGCTGACTAGCAGTAGTAGGACCAGTAAAATACTTCGAAGAGCCCAAGACGTTTCCATTTTCTATGTCTACATATTTAACATGATATCTTAGAAAAATACTTAAAAGCGTCAAAAACCTGGTGGGATCAACCCGTAAGGATGAGAGGGAATGGTAGATTTTGCATGAATCAAGCAACTCTAATCACTTCTCGCAAAAACTGGTGGCCTAAATGTAAGAAAAACTGAATATCTCAACACTGCCCTATTGGCTAAGTTAGTATGGAGAATGTTACAAGAGCCTGATGCTCTGCGTGTGCAAATTCTCAGTCATAAGTATTTCCAAACTCTAATCCACTTCATGTAGTGAGCACCGATTCTGTTTCTTAGGTGTGGAAAGGTACTTGTAGGGGTCTAGAACTGGTTAGGAAGTACTACTGTTGGGAGGTTGGGGATGGTACCTCCATTGAAATTTGGAAAGATAAATGGTTACCAAATAGGACTACTTTACTTTGATGCTTCTTTTGCTTCCAATAATATGAAAATAGCTTTGCTTTAGAGGTTAAAGTTTCCAAATGATACGTAAACAAATTCTTTGGTTTATTTTCTTTCCCCTTCAGAATAATCATGAAACAGTTTCATTTCCAATCAGCGGTGTTCAGATTGGGGAAGGGAACAAGGATTATTAGATAAAGAATTGTTCAGACAAGGAAAATATGCATGCCAACTGGAGATTTAAAGGCAATAAACTAGAGTTTGAAACCAATTAGTAGTTCAAAGAGATGGACCCTTTCTCCTCTTTAGCTTTAACTTCAGAATTAAGATGCTACTTTGAATTCATTTATGTCCTTTCATTTCCCTTTTTTTTTTTTGGGTTCATTTGATTCTCGTTTTTGGTCATTAAAGTATCTATTATTGTATTGAATTGTTTTGTACTCCTTTTCTTCACGATTTATAAAGACCGATACCTAAATTACTAAGGGCTGATACCATCTCAAGATTTTAACCGATCCTGGCTGTTAGATCGGCTAAATGGTATCAGCCCCCAGTAATACTGATATCAGCCCTTATAAATCATGCTTTTCTTTATATGGGAAAACCCCATTAATCACTTTACTTTAGTATATTGAATTTTTTTGTTTGGTCATAATCAAAAGAAAAGGAGAAGGAAAGAATTTGCAAGCTTTATGTATGTAAATTGACAAATTAAATAGGCTTGTTTTGTGGCTTAATCAGTCGGTTTGATATAGCTTTCCACATCTCGTTTTCCATTACATTGTTGATATTAGTAAAATTAGGAGGACAAAGATAAGGTTGGAATTTATCTTTTCTAATTTGCCCACTAACGTCAAAAAGGATGGCACATCTATGAAGTAGTTCACAAGATTGTTGTTATTTGGCTTATGTTGGACTATTTTCCTTCCCTCTTAAGTTCTTTTTTGATCGGCCTTAGCTCTTAAATTTTTAATGGAACTTTTGACATTTGATCTGCGAGAGGCTCTATGATGCTTCAAATCCTAAGAACATGTTGTTGGAACAATATCAAAGAAGGGGTTAATTTGCGTTACCTCTCCGTAAAGATTGGTAATTTGTATTGGTAATCTGGGAGAGGCTCTATGACTCAGCACTAACTTACACGTGGTTTTTTGTATGGGAGGTAATGCAAATTACCAATCTTTATAGGGGAGGTAATGCAAATTACCCCAAAAAAATAAAAACCACGTGTAAGTTAGTGCTGAGTCAGCTAACTTGGAATAGGCGGAATTATTGACGAGAGGAAGTTTTGCTAATTTTATTTTTTTAGAGGAGGTAATGCAAATTACCAATCTTTACGGGGAGGTAACGCAAATTACCCCATTGAATTGAGAAAGTTATTACTACCAACGCTACTAATGGAGGTATCATGTTATTGGGAGGTTACCAAGGGCCATGTATATATATGATAAGCTCGAGAAAAGTACTCTCCCAGTAGACTAGTATCTTTTAGGTCTGTTTGTAGCGGGTAATCAACTCGGTTTTTGCCTGTTGTTGTTGCGATTGTAGGCTCTTTGAACTCTTCTTTGCTTACTTCTTGTAAATTTTCAATATATTTTCAAGTTTGCTGATCAAAAAAGAAAAAGTAGAGAAAATGGGTTATTTCCCCAGAAAAGTTTAATATATGGTTCGACTGGACGGGTAACATAGGTCTGGGTGACATGGACGGCTAAAAATTTTTTGATACAAACCATTATACCCCTCTTCTTCGTTATCTTCTCCCACAGACCATTATCTTCTTCGTTATCTTCTTCCTCCCCCCAATCAAAACCAGAACCAAGCTTCCTCCAAGATCTCTACCATCAATATCATCATCAACAAACAATACCATCATCCTCACGACCACAAACACTAACACCAAAATCTCTCGGCACCGCCGCCATCAGCAATACAGATATCAACTGGATTACAAATCGTTACCATGCCTACTGAATGAACTTCATCATCGATTTATGATCTTCAAGTTCGCTAATTTATTGAAAAGAATAGTATTGTGTTGTTATGATCCATCAATTCAAGACGAATACCCGTAAGTTTCTTAACCCTAATTCATGTTTTTGATTTTAATTTTAGGAAAAACATGTTTTTTGATTGAAATGTTGAAATACAAATGAAATTTAGGTTTAAAATGTTGTTTGATTATCATTAATATAAAATCTTGTTTGAATATGGTCATGAGAATTGAGAATTTAGGTTGTGTGTTGATTTTACAAAGATATGTGTACTGATATGGTCTATTTTGAATGATTTCATCCATGTTATACTAGGATGAAAACCAGTTTCATCATGTTTTGGATAAAGCTCAAATTATTTTCATCCATGCTATACTAGGATGAAACTGGTTTCATCTTGTTTTGGATTGAGCTGAAATTATTTTCATCCATGTAATGGTATAATCTGTTTTTGAAATTATTTTAATTTCATCCATGCTTATACTTGGAAGAAACTGGTATCATCCTATTTTAGATTGAACTAAATTGTTTCATATAAATTTAAACAAGGATGAAACTGGTATCATCCTGTTTTGGATTGAGCTAAAATTGTTTCATCTAAATTCAAACAAGGATGAAACTGGTTTCATCTTGCGTTTCTATTGGATAAAACTGATTATATCTTGTATTATTAATGGATGAAACTGATTTCATCATGTGTTGCATTAATCATCTCCCCAAATCTTTTTTTTATTTCCTTTCAATCAGATTCAAATTCTTCCAACCTTGCTCTTTTCTTATTAATATGTTTTCATTGGACCCACACTGTGGAAAACAGACTTGGGTCTGTTGGATCTGCTGCTGTTGTGAGTGATGAAGGGGTTTTGGTAGTGATTCATACTTGGTTCTGTAATGGATTAGATCACACGACGAATTAAGAAGGTTTTGGGTTTGTTGTATTTGTCGAATTAAGGAACAATTGAAATGTTTGTTGTTGCTGGTGGAGAAGAAATTGATGGTTTTCTTAAACTGAGATTTGAAGGTGTTGAAGAACAAAGGAAAGAGGAGGAATGAGTGAAATGAAATCAAGATAAAGAAGATGTTGCTGATTTCAGAGATAAACCGAGAGAATAAGACTTTTGTGGTCTGCTTACAAAGTTGAGATGAATTTAGGATTTTTTGTTGAATAAAGAAGAAATGAGTTTGTATGCATGAATTATGAATGAATCTGGTGATGATTGAAGAGATCTCAGAAGAGGGGTTGTGTTTGAAACATAAATTGTGGGAGATTGCAGGTCGAATCGATAATTTTCATGGGTTGGTTGGTCACTGTTCAACAATGAATGAATCTAAGAAGAATTGAAGTGAATGAGCTATGCTATAATTGAGAAAATAGGGATATAAACTTGACCGGAGAAGAACTTTTGGAAAAAGATGGATTGAACTGGAATCTGGTGTCTACCTGTGGGTTTTCCTGTGAGTCTGTGTCGTTGATGTAGTGGTAGTGGTTGCAGTTATTAAGAATACATGGGTTAGATGGTTCTGTTTCTTAGTGTGGTTGAGGTGATTAAAGCTGCAGAAAGTGGTTGTGCTTGAATAAAGTGACTGAGTGCTGGTAGTGGTTGAAATCGAGGAGCTGGTAAGATGCAGAGAGTGGTAAATGGTGTTGAAAATGTGGTGATGGGTGTGTTTGGTGTTGCAGTTATTAGCCATGCTTCAATGGATGGATATGTGAAAAGGAATTGGTGGTGAAAAGACGAGGATACCCAAATATACCTCAATCTAAAACTTTTCCACCTATAAGTCCTTTCTCCGAAAGTGATTGTTTATGGATTGAGTCGAGACAATACAACTAATCGGTTCACACTTCGTGTGATCGTCTATGGATACGAGATCGAGACAATACAACAACAAGATAACTTGTGTGATTGACTATGGATACAAGATCGAGACAATACAACAACGAAGTATGATTACTTGATAAAAGGTTCGGACTTAACCAAACACAATAGGATTGCTATCAAGTAATTAGGAATTAACGTTTGTGGATTTTACTTCTAATTATAATAAAACAATTATAATTGCGGAAATAGAAAAGTAAAAGACACAGCAAGATTTTGTTAACGAGGAAACCGCAAATGCAGAAAAACCCCGGGACCTTGTCCAGAATTGAATACTCTCAGAATTAAGCCGTAATACAAAATCTAAACCAACTTCGTATAGTTGGGACCAAGCAACTAAACCTATAGTTCACCTAGTTCCGTCAGTATCCCTGCGCCTCCAACTTGTAATAAGTCACGCACTTGGAACAATTCCTTTGGTTTGTATTCCAAACAGTAAAGGAACAACAAATCTGTTCGGTAACAACTCTTTTCAAACAACGTGATATGAGTTTGACAAAAGGCTCTTCCATTTATCCCAATAAACTCCTTTGTCGGGTTTTTAGATCAATCTCTTCAACAACTACCAAAGTAATTGTTTAGACTATGCAATCAATACTATTAATCACAAAGAAATGTATTGATGCCGATCTACTCAACTAATCAATCAAGGTTATCACAAAGATAAACCGATTATAGTTGGATCCCCAGCCGATCAAGTTTTGTGCACACCAAAGATTTTGAACTCAAATAAGAAATCTTTTTGTCTTCAAATCTTCTTAGATCTTCAATAAACACCTGCACACAAACAACTTGAATCTCTTGTGATCAATCACACACAGAACGGAGTCTGTTAACGATGGATTATCACAAGACGTCTTTAGATCTACAAACATTCTAAAGATCCCCGTCGACACTTCGATCTAGTTTGAGTGAATCTTATATCAGAAGAGAAGATTCTCAAGCATAAACAAACTAGGTGCAATCAAAGTTCAACAACCGTTAGTCAATCAAATCAATCGAAAACTAATAATAAACTGCAATTATCTAGTTTCCCACCAACGGTAATCGTTGAGCTTTCCAATCCCAAAGAAGTCTTTAAAACGAGCGGTCGTAAGAGATTTCGCCTAATTAGGGTACTTTCCTCTCCGAATAGACGGCTCCACCAGTAACAACACAGCTAGGTAGTTTTGCTGACTCTGAGGATTAGTTTGCTCGAAAGGAAAACTTCAATATTTATAGACCAAGGAAGTTTGGACACCAAGGAATTTCCAAAACCGAATATTCTCAAAGATATGCAATAAAGTCCAAATCGGTTTTCATAATTCCTGGAAACGCACTGTCCAAATATTGACCGAAATCTCAATAGAAAATCTTAAATTAGTAAATGCACATTACCAATTTTTATTTTCTAAAGATATGCATTTAATTGCTGGAAATTAAAAGCATATAAAACTAAAAACCTTAATTAAAAGATTCTCAATTTATTTCGATCCGGGATTCTCCTTTAGTTATTAAGGAATATCTTTGAACAATAAAAGATAAGAATTACTGCACATGTTCAAAGTATGTCGACATCTTTACTTTGTAAATCCTTTTTCATATTTACAATCTTGGAACCGATTTTCCACACTTCCAAACAAGTTTAGAATTGGTTCATCTGTCTTCCAAGAAATATGTGATTGATTATCCTATCAAATCACCAGTCATGGGTTTAACGGTTCTACCAAAACAAGTTTCGGTTCTACCTCCATGTGGGTACTAGGATCAGTCACACTAGTTACCAAAAGTTGGTTGACTAGGTACTAGGATCCGTTACCACATATTTATGGTATTTAACTTGTAATCGGTTGCACAAGTCATAGGATCAGTTACCAATTACTAAGACTTGTTGCACCTCTTACAAGGATCGATTCCACATACTTGTGATCGGTTGCACCTCTTACTAGGATCGGTTCCCCAATGTCTAGAGTTGGTCATACCAATTACAAAATATCGATCATACCATCTCAGGTGATTACTTAAGATCGGTTTCACTAATAAAAGTCATACCAATACAAAAGTCAGGCATTGTGAATAGTTTTACCAAGATACATAAACAAGTTATGAGTGGTTATACTAAACACACATATTGGTAATCCAAAGATTTGCAATGAATAACAATACCAATAAGCCTAGCGATTTCCCTTTCGATTCACAAAACAAGTTTATGAATTGTACTTCCTTTAAACGAATGTAAAACATTGTTTCCTAGGACGAAATCTTCACCCATACCCATACATAATCACAATAGCATTCATACGATTATGTCGATGTCTTATATACTAAGTTCAAAAGATAGACGTTATACTTCGTATTGTAATTCCTTAATACTATGTCTAACTAGAATGTAATCATTCACAGCTTCGCAGTTATGTTTTCAATATGCACGACTTGAAAGATACGTTAGGAATGAAACAGTTCAAGTCAAATATTACTAACCTCAAGAGGAAGGATGATGCCGTCGATGTAGCTCTTTACTTCTTCACATTCTTCAAGTCTTCACGTAATACTTGTAAGTCTCATATCCTAGTAACTTTCTAGCTAACCTATACGAAGTTGACTCTAGTGAATAATCAAGCGACTCTTTAAATGAGTTTTGATTCACTAAAATATGACAACAAAACTTGACATACCAACGCTTGGTGGGTTCAACCGAGCAATGCTCTAACAGGTGGTATGAATTACAGGGAATGGTTGTGTGCAGTCTTATTGTGTGCTCATTCAAGTGATGTTTTGGTGGGTCTATTAAAGGAACCTGACAATGTAGATAAAGGATATTTTAGGTAACAATTTTATTTTTATTTTTATTTTTCGTGGCAGATTACCCAAGATGGTTAATAGAAAAGTATCTTTTTAATTCCCATTCATTTAAACAGTATCAAATTTTGCATGTTTTTTTCACCCAGGAATTATTGCTTTAGGGCTAGTTGACCAATTTTGTGAAAAAAGTAGACCGGTATCATGTTAGGAGGGTTTATTACTCTTAACAATTCCACGCTAAAGAAACTTTTAAACTATTTTGGTTCAAGAAATTTATTGACTAATTAAATTTGGGATTACACCGCAAGAGTATAAGAAGATAATGCTATGGAACTGTTTCATCAATATCTAATCCTTTTAGATTAAAAAGGGTGCTGAACTGAAAAGTTGAGCTACTATACGTGTAATATTTAGAGGGTGTTTGGATACACTCCCATAAATAACTTTTGGATTTGTAAAAGCAAAAAAATCAGAAGTCAGGTTTGGAAAAGTTTTTAAAAGTACAACTTTTTTTGAACTTTTTGTAAGTAAAATCTTGTAGAAACTACTATATAGTCCTAGAAAAAAAATATAATTGAGTTAGTTTGGTCCTATTGACCTAGTCAACTATCTGTTTGGTCTTTTTCTTAAATATATATTATTGTTTGGTCCTCAATATTATTGTTTGGTCCTAGGGTGGACAATACCCACGTGGGATGGTGTCATCAATGATGTCACAGTACTTACAGTGGCAGAAATACCATTTTTCCTCTTTTTTCTCTCTTAATAAAAAATAAATAAATAAAAATTTAAATATCTTTTGAACCATATGTCCAAAAATGATAAATTTTATATCTTCGGAAAGCCCTGGACGAGAGCTTTCCAACAAGTACCATTGTTGCTATATTTCATAGCTTTTAATTTTACCTTATTCTTTAGCTATAATATGAACTATTATACGAGTTTATTCTACAAAATGAACTACTTTAATTAACTATCAGGCCGGTTCCTATGGGAGGTAGTATAAATGTTGTTTTGCCATGCCACATGGCATGACAAACTAGTTTCTCCACTATGGTAAAACTGACAAATTCTAATAAACTAGTATATTTTATTATGTTTTGTGGGACCCTTATCAATAAAAAAAATATGTTTGTTTAGATTTGGTGGGGTCATTATCAAATTTTAGGGATTATATAATATTTTGTGGGACCCTTTTATAATAAAATATGTTATAATAACTAAAAGGTAGGAGAAAATAAAAAAAATAAAAACCAAAAATCTACGCAGCGATTGACACTACACCGAGAGCAGTCAACACTAGACCGGGAGAGAAACTCTCAACCAAACGGTTGAGTATCGATCGCTCAGTAACTACTTGATCTCACATGGCAAAGTGGTAAATATACCACTTTGCCATGTGAGTTTGCTAGTTTGCCAGCTCCATAGTGGGTGTAAAAATAGCAAATCTATTGATTTGCCACACCCATAGGAACCGGCCTCATACTAGCTAGTTCATTCTAAAAAGTGAACTTTTAGGATTAAATAACATACGAGTTCATTCTACAAAATGAACTGGTATAATAAGCTATTGTTACGAGTTCATTCTACAATATGAACTACCATTCTTAATTATCATTACGAGTTCATTTTACAACATGAATTATCAATCCTACAATATGAACAACCATTATGAGTTCATTCGAAAATAAAAATATCTATCACGAGTTCATTCTACAATATGAACTATAATAATGAACTCCCATTGCGACTTCATTCTTCAAAATGAACTACTATTATGACTTTATTCTACAAAATAAATTGCTAGTATATACGAGTTCATTCTACAAAATGAACTACTAGAACTAGAATGAACCACCATGTTCTAAAATAGTGTTCATTCTCGGATATGAACTATTATTATACCGAAAAAAAAAACCGAAACATAGTATAATGAGTACTCGTTGTGTAGATCTCATCGAAACCTTTCCGAATATATGAAATTTATTATATCAAATTTATTAATTTTCGACTTATATTTTGAGAGATATTTAATTTTTAAGTTTTTTATACAGAACTAGTCATAAAAACCCAAGGTGACCAAACTTGTGGTACAAAAACCCCATTCAAATGTTGGGATCCATTAAAACTCCATCTTAAACAAAATTGATATAAAAACCCCAAAATTTTAAAAATTGATACAAAAACACCAAATTTCAAAATTGATTTTATCAAATTTTATGATGAAACCAAAATTGGTTTCATCAAATTCTATGATGTTTCATCAAATTTTATGATGAAACCAATTTTGGTTTCATCAAATTCTTTGGGGGTTTTGTGTTACCTTTGTTTTGACGGGGTTTTTGTGTTACTTTTGTTTTGATGGGTTTTTTGTGGATGGATAGTGACACCTTTGGGGTTATAACTCGCGGACCATTTTTTATATATTAATGTTAAGAAGAGAGAGAAATTAGTAGAGAAATAAAGAAGAGAGAAAAACAAAAAAGAAAATCACCTGAGGAAGGAAAAAAATCAAAGAAAAAAAATGATACTTTAGATACTTTATTATTTTTAAATAAATAAGGACCAAACAGAACTTCCATTTTTTTGTGATCCAAACTAATTTGGGACCACATAAAATAAGACCAAACGATAATTTCCCCTAAAATATTTTGGCTTTAACTTATGTTTCTCTAGAAATATAAATCAAAATACTATGGTATTCAAATGCACTATTGGCCTTTTCCTAGTAAAAGCCTCAAGGTAACTACAGTCCGTCCACTCTAGTCTTCTGATACCAACATGTCAATGGTCTGAAAACTAAAACAACAATTCTATTATCTTCCCCGTTTCGTAACCAATCTGAAGTGTCAGTATCATCTAAACTGTAAATCTAAACTGTAAACCATTTGGCATTTGGGATGAATTCGAATTTCACATAATTTGGCCATGAACGCGGAACACTTAGAGATGGTGAGAAAAATGCTGGAGCAGGCAGGATAGAAAAAAAAGCGAGGGAGAGGGACTCATGCCCGGCGGACTTAATCACTAGACCGATCATTTTCGACATAGCAACATTATCTCACACGGCAAAGTCATCCTTTAGTCGGACACTGAATGCCGGTATGGGTTCTGTTGAGCACAGAAATTCTAGAAAGTAGAAACCTCTTCGTCCTTTTGAGTTTGGAATTTGGGACCCATATTAACTGTCCACGTTTTACGCCTAAGAAACCAACTCCATTAAGGCATCCAACGCTTGACAAATCACTGTATTATGTCACCGGCATAATGATCCATCATTCCATCTATCATAGATAGAAGCCAGCTATGGAGAAAAACCTAAAATTTTGATATCACATGTGTAATAATAGCAGATGATCTCATGGACCCACACTATCTCACGTAAATTAACAAAAAGTCCATCCATTTTTCAGTCAATTTACGGTTCCGCCACTAGTAGTTACCCAACGAGAACTGTTCAGTAGTCAGTGAAGTACAGAATAAAAGCTGAATTTTCATTAAAAAAGGTTAAGTTGTACCAGAAAATAACCGTTTTTGCCGGTTAAATCATCGTTTTGCAGATTTGACCGTTGTAATCCTCTCTCAGCACAGCATCTTATGACAATCAGTGGTGTGGGTTCGTCGAACTTCTCGTGTTGGAACAAATAAGGTACTTCTATATTTAGGAATACACCCTGTAATGTCACATGGGTGTTGTTATCGTGTAAATTGGCAGTGTTTTCATTGAGTCTACACTTGTGCTGTGGGCCCCACCTGAAGATTTAGGTCCACTTTCTTCTGCTACAAATTTTTTCGTATGGACAAAATTAATTAATTAAGCAAAATAGAGTACTATTATCAGTGCACTAAATTGATCATTAAGGTCACACGTGATTCACCGACTTGGGTTTCCCGAACGGACTTCTTTTCTTCAAATTTTCTGACATCAAATGAATTTTTAATTTGTATTATACCAAAATCACGAAACGTATTTAATGATAATATTGAGTTAAGTCATAATTCCATGATTTTGTCTGTTGAATAATAAAGCAAGATTGTAAGAGTACTCTTTGAAAGGTCGGGCCGTGAATCACTCCACCGTTTATGTAAAGATACATGGCGTGGGGGCGTGGAGGAAGATAACAATGTTTAAGTGGATGGGTAATTATGAGCACACACTTTTTTACATTCACTAACAGATGGGTGGAATTCTAGACAAATTGTTACAGCGTGGTAGAGTAATAGTAGAATATTACAAGCACAATGGAATTTTGGATCAGGTAATAAAACGGTGCATCCCTTCTTCAGGTTCCTCAAATGTGGTTAAAGGGCCTTAACCATTAAAGCTTAATCTGAAGATTTGCAGTTTTTACTGTTGGAAAATTGGGCTATACCATGGGAAAAAACACACGGCCATTCGGTATATCCATGACTAGAAAGATTTTATTACTATTTTTTTTTTTTACAAAATAATTGGCGAGTAAAACAAGTCAATAAATTATGGTTTTAGGATAATGTTTTGAAAACCATACTGGTCATTGAACCAGGAAATTAGTGGGTCAGAATCATGGATAAAGTGACATGAAGCTTAATTTATAAATTTTGTAGCTTTTACTGATGGAATATTGGGTTATGAAGAGAATTTGTATATCCCTAATTTTTAAAGACCTATCGATTCTTTTTCAACATTTTCTAAATAATTGGCGAGTACAATATGTCAATGAATTATGCTTTCAGGACGATGTTTTGAACACCATACCGGATATCGAACCAGAAAAATTACTGGGCAAGACAAACTTGTCAATTTTCCACTTTTGTATCCATTATGGGCATGTCAAAGTGGCAAACAAATTGGCGAAGTGGCAAATATGCTACTTAGCCAGTCAATGAGACTATCTATCGAGCGATATAGTCTTGACCACGTGATCGACTACGCTGCCTGGTCAAGTCTACCTCGCCAACGACCTAGACTTAATCATTCGGTTTAGTCCACGTCGCCTAGTTATTCTTCATCCAACGACTATAAACCTATCACCCTATAAAACTTAATTTCAACCTCATTTCAACTCACACTTTCTCTGCACTTCTCAATCTCTCACTCACATTTGTTGTAATCAAACATAAAATTCACATTTTCACTCTCATCTTCTCTACAATTCACTATTTGTCTTTTTTTTTTTTCTTTTTTTTTTTTTGATTCTCAAACAAGATGAAATAATAGAGCTCGGGTGCAAGATTTACAATAGTTAAAGAAATGCATTTGCAGGAATTATGTTTATTTTACACAAGATAATATCAAAAGTGCCCAACAACGACAATGCGCCTCATGGGAAAGCATATTTCAGGAAATTAAAGAAGAAACAACGAATCCCAGAAATCGTGACGCACAAGGGGTTATGTGATTATCAAAGATGTGATGTAATCTGTAGGCTTTACCATGCGATTCCAGCGAGAAAGAATGATTGGTGAAATAACTAATGAGAGTGTGTTTACTACATCACCCGTCGGCGGTGGAGGTTGGGAAGGAAGATCACTAAGTAGCAACCTACCTAGTGCTGGAAAAACCACAATACCCAAATTTTGTGTCTGCATATTAATATTTGGCTAGTAAATCTTGTGGAACCAATTAACATCACGAGACATTTGGATCAAATTATCAGCTTCTTCCTAAAGTTTACCATTCTTTATCGAATCTATCCAATCATCCTAAAAAATTGTCGAGCTTGGATAGGGGTTAATGATTTGTACCTTTTTATTTTGCAGCTGAAGAAGGTATCTTTCTCCGTAATGCCAAATACCATGACAGAAATGGGACCGTAAAACGTAATCTGCCTACAGCTAAACCGTATCATATTCTGGGATGCCAAACTTTCATACTCATCAATTAATTGATACATCATAACAAACATGTTTTCACTTTGTTCTACACAGTTGTTGAATCCTCTGAACTGTGACAACATTTTGACAATCACCAAGTTAACCAAGATTCCAATTATCGGCATAGTACTTATACATGATTGGAAAAATAACTCTTTTATCGTGAAGATCAGGTTCACAAACACCAAAATAAGCATACTACCAATACCGAAGATAATAGTTATTTTGGTATACCACTAATACTGAAGATAATAAGACGTTATCTTGCACTTTGCTAAAGGATGTTGCTTCTTAGACCCCGCAACCTGACATATCAGGTCGACCATAACCCTGGGATAATTGGTACTTCACGAACCCGTAATACATACTTGGTACTTCCCGAACCTGTAATACCGACAAACATACTATATACATAACGAAAATATCAAGCATTCACCTAGTTAAAAATCTATGTTATTGAATAAATATGACATTAATCTGATAATGAGACCTAGTCTTGCAAGAAGCCAAGATTCCCAATCCTTTGGTAAAGATGTTCCGATCGTAAAACTATTCAACCCAACTTTGATAGAAGTAACAACCCAAAACATCAAATCTCCGAAAACAGAGCTCAGGTGGATCAAATACAGGAGTACAGAAACTTGTTACGGGACTAATACACCCTGACAAAGTTTATCTTTTTAGATCATGGGAAATGACACTACACTATACACACCCAAATAACACCGTTGACTAAATCATACGGATTGTAGATCTGAAAGAGAAAGCATGCACTTACAACTGCATTAAAGAGAAGCCATACGAAAATAAAAGTCAAAATGATAGGAATCGCTCGTCTCGTAGAGTCTAAAGTCTAGATAACAAGATGCGAGAGACTGTTGATGAAAAAAGAAGAAAAGAAACGAGTAGAGAGGCGACTGTATGTGAACCATCAAATTCGTCACCAACTACAACATCTTTACAATGGTGGATGTGCAACAAACAGCTATTCCTAAAATTGGAATGTAAACTTTTTTAAAATTGATGTTTCGCTGTAATTTCTTAGCATTAACTATTTTGCCATTCAACTAGGAAAAAAGAGTAAATAAACTAAGCACGATTTATAAAAGGAGATACCAGTATTATTTGGGAGTGATACCATTTCATATAGGATAAATAAATATTAACAGATCCTGACCGTTGGATCGCTCAATTGGTATCACCCCGTCAATAGTGGTATCCCTTTTATCAATCGTGAAACTTTGGTACTGATTCACTCGAAGTTAAAACGAGGTTTGTTTTTTATCAAATGCACGTTGAGAGATCCGAATTCAGTGTCAAATAAATGTTGTGTTCAATTCAAACTTGAATTTCTATTCTTGTCTTTCAATGTCTGTACGTACTTGTGTGCTAGTGAGTGAAATCTCTTCCACAGTTATCGATTGTTTCTGAGATGTCTCTTACTCAAGATGTTACCCCAGTAAAACTTTACAGGAGTATTTTCCCATTTAACAAGATTCATTTTGTTGCAGCCTAAATAGTCGATGTCCATGAATCCACCGTTTTCATATTTGGGAACGACTTTGAAAAGTAGAACCGATTTGGGCACAGAGAGGCTAGTAGGATGTTTGGATGTAAACTCAGAAGTTGTTTTTTGATTTCTGAAAGTCGAAAACTCAGAAATCAATTTGGCAATAATTTACAGAATGACTTCTAAAAGTAGAAAAGTCTAGCATTTTGTGAGGCAAAATAGTTCTGCTGGAGAAGCAGAAGTCCGAAACAAATTTATATCCAAACGCGTTATAATTTTGCATACCAAAAGTGTTTAAAAAATTGAGAAATGTGAAGATTTTGTTTGGAAAGGGTTGGTTTTTAAGATTACAGTAAAGTAAAACTAGTCTCACTCTAAAGTGATTCTAGTATTCAAAAAACACTAATGGACATTTTAAGCATGTCATTATCTATTACAAGTGAATCAAGATAATTAAGCTCCTCCTACCTAATAGTCAAGCAATGAAAGTCACACACGTAAGTTGACACGCTACTCACACATACTGAACCTTCTCTACATCTGTTGATTAATTAGGTGTAGATGTAATTACATCTACCCATCAACTAATGGCATCACGACTAATAATAATCTTCTTCCACTAGATAACAAGAAGAAGCAAAAAGTACCGACTAAACAAAAACAAGAAGAAGAAGATTCCAGTGTAACGTTTACTTAAAACAGCAATGGCATATTGCGTAATTTAATACAAACCACAAGGACTAAAACAAAATCTTTTATAGACCCACTTGTCCACTTTGGATAGCCGCGTGGAACCTACTGTCCTCCGCCCAGTAAATCACACCCATCTCATCATCCCATCCCGCGTATACCACCGTATTCTTCTTTTCTTTATCTTCTCTGTTTCCTCTGCCTTCTTCTCCGCTCCAACAACAAACCCTAGACGAAAACACACAGAAAAATAGGAAATTTCTTCTATTCTCCTCAAATCCAAATGCGAAAACCATGAATTCCGATTCTGTCCTTTACAATCCATTAAAACTTCCATTATTCTTCTCTTCTTCTTCTTCCAGAGCATTAATCGGTGCTAATCATACTTCTGCCCGATTCTGTTCTCGTTAGTACACAAATTCTCACTCTTTCTTATTTTTTAGGGTTTCAGGGTTCAGAGATTTTTTTATTTTTTTCCCGTCAATACAGTGAAATGGAATCTACTAGAAGTTTTTTGGTTAAGATGTTATTATTTGGAGTTTTTATTCTTCTTCTTCGATTTGTATATGTAGTTACAATCACAGGGGGATCTTGTTCAGCTGATGATTTTTGTTTCTTTTCAAGCCGTGAGAATTTGAATCTTGCCGGAGCCGGTGTAAGAATCGGTTCTAATGCAGCAGTTTCCGTTGCCGGAACTGTTGGATCTTCTCCTGAACTTCGTGATCTTTGGAATAGTAGAGAATGGAGGAAAAGTGTTGCTTATTATTCTTCAATATTTCAAGATCTGATTTCTGAAGGATTTTTATCGTCTGATTCCAAAGCTTTGTGTATTGAAAGTGAAACAAGGATTGGTCAAGATGTATTTGCATTGAGAGAAATTGGTGTTTCAGATTCGATTGGTACTTACAAGAAAGCATCACCTCCGTTGGTTAAATTCGGTCAGGTTTATAAACAACCATTTGCTGATAATACTTTTGATTTTATTTTCTTTGGTATTGGTGGTCTTGATCGTTCAATTCGTCAGTCAGATTTAGTTTCTGAGATACAAAGAACACTTAAACCCGAAGGGTTTATTGTTGTTCACACAAATTCAACTAAAGATTTGTATAGTTACAATTCATTTATAAGTTTATTCAATTGCAGTAGTTTGATTCGAACTCGCTACATCGACGATGATTCGTCTGTTCGGGAGATTGTTATGAAGAAAAACAGCTACCAGGGAGATAATGAGATGAGAATTTCTGATGGTGGAACTAAATGTGCAGTTCCTGCTCATAAGCGAGAATTGGTGAAGTATGCGGAGCCGTTAATCGAAGAAGAGCCGATGAAACCATGGATTACATTGAAAAAGAATATACAGAATGTCAAGTATCTACCTACATTGGCTGATATAAATTTCAAGCAGAGGTATGTGTATGTTGATGTTGGGGCAAGAAGTTATGGATCTAGTATTGGTAGTTGGTTTAAGAAACAATACCCTAAACAAAACAAGACATTTGATATCTATGCAATTGAAGCTGATAAGACTTTTCATCAAGAGTACAAATTGAAGAAAGGGATTAATCTTTTACCATATGCAGCTTGGGTAAAAAATGAAACTTTACTGTTTGAGGTGAATAGAGACCCTGGTCAGAATATTGAAGCTAAAGGAACTGGTATGGGGAGAATTAAACCTGTGAAGTCTGATACTGGTCTTGCTAATAATGTGAATAAAATTCAGGGTTTTGATTTTGCTGATTGGTTGAAGAATACGGTTTCGGAGAAAGATTTTGTTGTCATGAAAATGGATATTGAAGGAACTGAATTCGTTTTGATTCCGAGGCTAATTGAAACTGGAGCAATTTGTTTAATTGATGAAATCTTTCTTGAGTGTCATTATAATAGGTGGCAAAGATGTTGCCCTGGAGAAAGAAGTTCTAAGTATGAACAGAGTTATGATCAATGCTTGGGTTTGTTTAATTCTTTGCGAGATATCGGAGTTCTTGTTCATCAATGGTATTAAACTGGTAACAATCTGCACACATGTTCTGTAATATTTTTCTCATTCTTCTTAGATTTGGATACTATTTTTCTTTTTCTTAGCGCAAAAATTGTAGCAATGAAAAGTTTATACTTTTTTTACATTTTTATGTTGCCAATTACTATGTTACTGTTATACCTGCAAATGAAAATCCCAAATGTTCTGTAGTTCCTTGACTGTCTGTTTTCATTTGATCTTTTGTTTGAGATATTGTTTGCTCATACGAATCTGAATATGTCTGGCGCTCCTAGTTGATTATTCTGAAGTGATTAATTTAGCAGCTGAAATAAGTAAGCTGACTTTAAGATGCAATCCAGACTTTCATGCAACTCGAGTCCAAGTAAGTTAAGCTGTCATTCCCATGCTATAAGATCTTATATGGTTCAGGCCTTCAGGGTTAGGTTTACAAGAATCAGATTCAGATGCTAGGATACCAAAAGGCTAAAGCTGGTGCTCTCATTTGCCATGAGTAATTTGGTGTGAAGATGAGTTGCACGGTTTAGTAGCTGGTACAGGATGTAGAATGAAAAGCGATTTAGAACTCTCTGCTGTCTTTGTTTACTCATTAGTGGAGACCAGCATTTCATTTTTGTGAGGTATTGTTCTCTACGGATTTAGAAATCAGAAATTGATAACTCTGGTGGAACTGTTCTTTCCTTCATTTTACTGCTTTGTGCAGTAAAGAACAATATTGGCACTTTAGACTGATCTTTGTTGTTGTGAAAATCCAGTCTATCTATGACTTTGATGGATAATAATACTGGACCATTAGTCTGAATTCAATCTGTTCAATCTTCAACAACTTCGTTAGGTCATGTGAACACAATTCATGGTTCTGATCACAGCCAAATTGGTTGAAGAGCACAGTTTAAGAAAGATTCTCCAGTAACATAGATTGGCGTTGAAGGGGATTCTGATCCCAAGTCGTAACTGAAGTGCTGCCCAGGCGAGAGGACCTTCCAAATAAACCAAAAATATTACTGCTGCTTGCAGTTGAATTCTCTTTGAGGAAGTTGAATTTTCTTAAGTTGCTTTCAGTTGACTGGTGCCATCAGATATCTATGATGACTGATGAGATCCCCAAAGGAGTCAACTTTCTTGGGAACTTTATACCCTTTTGTGCTCTGGGTGAATTAACTCGTTTTTTCTGCATTAGGATATCATCTTTTTTCTCGGTTGTTTTGATCTCTTTCGTTTAGGACCACTTTTTGTTTTTGGGTCCCCTAACGTGGAGTTATTGCAATAAATCAAATTACTGTGTTAACATATGTGATGGTCTCATTGTAATGAATGCTACGGGGAAGACGAAGAATAAGTTTTTGACCCTTGCAAGTGTTTTAAGCAAGTGGGCAGACACATTTTCAGTTGGGATTCCACATCATTGGGTTTATACTTAAGCCGTCCACTGCGATTCGTCTCTTGTAACTAATATGTTTTCAACGGGTCCATTCATGTCTGATTGATGTGGTTTGTTTTTGTTGGGTTCGATCATACACAGATCACGCAGGGAATTTGAATGGTGCATGAATCTCATGGAAAATGTTTCCTATGAGAATCTATCTGATCATACCATGCAAAGCTCATAGGATGCATTACATTACTACATTCGATTGAAATTCACAAAAGGCCATTTTTTAGACAGGGGGGAGGAATCTAACTTCCAAAATTGTAGCACTAGTTGTTGTTTTTTCTAACAGTCATGAGGAATACCAGTACCTTAAATTAGCATACATGTTTTACCCCATCTTTCGGTTGTTGCTACCCACAGGATAAGCTGAACCCAGCAGTACCATAAGTCGAATACTAAAATCTCTCTTTACCTCATTCATTTCCAATCCACACCGCCATCCCCTTTTCTCCCTCAAGATTTTTTTTCCATTGTTTTGGTTTTGCTGTGTTTTTCGAAGTTTTCTTCTCTGAATCTTTTTGTACATTCTCTGTTGTATATTCTTTCTAAATAGTTTTCTGTAGATAAATTAATCACATCATGAGTGCTTTACAAGCAATGCTGAGTAAAGGTGGTTTACCACCAGGGGGATTAACTCAAGGTTTACCGCCAGGAATGCCATTATTCAACGTAACGATCGATAATGCAATAGTGTTGAACATACCGATAAATGGTAGGACATTCCTATGTTTTGATTCAAGTAAAGCAGGGTCGAAAGGATTGTGGTCCGGAGATAACCCTTTGTTCTACATCGTGGATAACTTTCTCATGCAATTTTCTATCGGTGCTTTGATGACACGGTTCTTGATGTTCATTATGCAGCCTCTTCATCAAACTTCTTTTGTTCCTCAAGTATTGGTAATGTGCTATGTCCCTTCTCTTTCTCTCATGTAGTATATTCGGCATACCATGATATATCACACACTAATCGCGTAAATTTACATATGCAACAGGCTGGTTTACTTATAGGACCTTCGGGTATTTCGAGAGATGAAAGTTTCAAGCAACATGTATTCACATTGAAGAGTGTATATCCGACGGAAACACTGGGAGTTTTTGGTTGTATGTTGTATCTATTTGTTATTGGATTGAAGATGGATGTTGGAATTATAAAGAGATGTGGAAAAAGAGCTTGGTTCATAGGTTTAGCTACTTTCATTATACCATTACTACTCACAATTCCTCTTGCTTACATTTTGGCAGTTTCTTTTAAACTGGAACATAGTTTAGAAAGCTCTCTTCTCTTTGTCGCCATTCTAGAATCTTCTAATTCATTTCATGTTATCTGTTGCCTCTTAGCGGATCTCAACCTTCTAAATTCCGAGTTAGGATATCTAGCAACTTCTGCATCAATGATTAGTGGGTTGTTAAGTATGATAATGCTAAACATTGGTTTTACAGTGAAACAAACTATGGGAAGTGGAGCAGAAGCGTGGGTGTTGACCATTGTATCCTCAGTGATACTAATCTTAGTAATAATATTGGTTTTGAGACCGATTGTGCTTTGGATGATAAGAGAATCACCGGAGGGCAAACCAGTGAAAGAATGGTACTTAACATTTATAATGGCAATGATGATGCTAAGTGCATTTTTAAGTGAATTGTTCGGCCAACATTTGTTATTTGGACCGACGATTTTCGGGTTAGCTATACCAGACGGACCGCCAATTGGATCTGCATTGACAGATGAACTTGAGTGGTTTACTACAGAGTTGTTTTTGCCACTGTTTTACTTGATACTTGGTGGGAAAATGGATGTGAGATTGGTAGACATGAAGACTGCATTGATGGTGGAATTATTAAGTGTTGTTGCTTTGATAGGGAAAATGATCGGAACTATTGTACCTTGTATCCTTTGCAAAATGTCATTCCAAGAAGGCTTCATTCTTGCTCTCATTTTGGGTTCCCTTGGATTTCTTGATATTCAATTCTTTAGCCGTGCAGTGCAACTCCAGGTACACATTTTAAATTCCTACTCCAACTTTGTTGCATTATGCACTGTGGAACCGCACAATAAATTACCATTTGATTTTTCCTTGGGATATTTTGTTGTTGTTGAATACAGTTCATAAGCGGTAATTGTTTCACGGTAATGACCTTATCGTCGATGCTACTAACTGCAGTAATCTCTCCCGTGTTGAGATACCTGTACAATCCTTCAAAGAGATACATAAGCTACAAGAAGAGAACTATTCAACACAACAAACGCAATACAGAACTTCGAGTAGCTGTCTGTGTGTACGATCAAGAAAGTGTACCCACTATGATTAACCTTCTTCAAGCTTCAAATCCAACTCCTTATAGTCCTATGGCTGTTTTCGTTCTTCACCTCGTCGAACTTGTTGGTCGAACCGCTCCTATGTTTATCACCCACCAGTCTCTAAATAAACTACCAGCGAGGTCTGAACTAATCATAAATACCTTCCGAATATACGAAGAACAAAACAAAGAATACATCACTCTTCGGTCTTACACTAGTGTCGCGCCATTAAACACAATCCATGATGATGTTTGTACACTTGGACTTAACAGAAGAACTTCACTCATAATAGTTCCTTTCCACGTACAGTGGAATGTCGATGGAACGATTCAACCTACTCATCATCGTAGCGTTAACATAAATATCCTCAATAACGCTCCTTGTTCGATTGCTATTCTTATTGACCGTGGGAACTTATCCGGATCAGTTTTAGCTACATATAGAGCTTTCAGCCGTGTTTGTGTGATCTTCCTCGGCGGGCCGGATGATAGAGAAGCATTAGCATACGCAACACGGATGTGTGACCAGTCAAGCTTACATCTGACACTGTTCCGAATAACCGAGGCACAGTGTGATATCCAGCCAAGTAATCATCATGCAGCAGAACAAAGGAAAGACGATGAAATGGTTAACGAGTTCAAAGAAAATCATGCAGATTGTGAAAGAATAACTTACCGAGAGGAAGCTGTAAATAATGGCGTTGGTACAGTACGTGCTATAAGAATGGTAGAAGAAAATTTCGAGCTGATATTGGTAGGAAGACGGCATGAAGCGGATTCGCCTTTGTTGATAGGTTTAAATGAATGGAGTGAATATCCAGAGTTGGGATTGGTGGGAGATATGCTTGCTTCGCCGGATTGCACGAGCCCTGTTTCGGTTTTGGTGGTGCAACAACATATTTGTGTAACAGATCACCTTCCTGAAAGTCCACGACCCCAGCATAGAATAGCCGAGCCAGCTGAGGATATGCCATGAACCTGACAGTAAAGGATAGATGGATTTTTGGAGGGGGAGGAGCAAAGAGTAGGATTTGATTAATTTAGGACATGTATCATGCATAGCAAACAAACAGTTTTTATCAAGTTCTGGATGTAATTTTGTAGATTTACTTCAATTGCCAATTTTCATTTGATTAGTCAAGTAAATTTTCGAATATCCTGAAACAAACAAACGCCAAATGGTCTATTGTACTACAAATCATGAAAATGAAAAGGGATACACCAAATCTAGTACTAAATCTTGCCATTTCTTGTGAAACTCAAATAATGAAGTACAGTGGGTTGAAAAGTAGTACAGACATGTGTACTTTTATCAGTCTATTTGAGTACTGACTCTGTACTTAATGCTTGTATGCAGTAGTACAACAGATATGTAGTACAGAATATGAGAAAAGTACGGTTAAAAAAAAGGTTTACATTAAAAGGAACAGTGGAAATCAAAATGAAGCAGAGAGATTAGTTAACAAGAAGAAGCAAAAAGAGGTGAGGAGGATCAACAGGAGCATCCTGAGATCACATGAGGAAACCCAAAATCAAAGACACTCACTATTTGTTGTCATGGTGCATATTCATGTGATCTCAGGTTGCCCCTGCTGAACTTTCCCTCACTCCCAAGATGATTGAGCAAAATAAGAGAACTTTTTTCATTTTTATACACCACTGGCACTGAGTAACAAACAGGATGGTTGAGCAAGACCCAACTGTATGAATCAGGGTGGGTCCTTCATGTTTTGAATTCTTCAGTACTAAACTATTCCTTCCCAACTCCTTGTATGTATTTGATAACTGTCAGTACTTCGGTTCCATGTTCTTTCTATTCCTTATAGGGGGTCATGCTTTGTTCACCTGATAATGGTGGTTCCAATCATTTTGGTGAATTCGCATAGAGTACTATAGCTAGCTAACTAAGGTTGATTACTAGATAAAATTTTGTGTTTTTTAGTTAACTACATAGAAAGGAGATTCCAATGGTTGTGTTGAGTACTTAAATCCTCAAAAAACAGCGCAGAAGAGGAAAGACGTTCATCACAAATACTGAAAAGGCATATTGTTAACCTCCTGTAGACCTGTGATGTGTATGATCCCCGACAGACATAATTTCTGAGTGCGCCCAGTTATGCAATAAGTGGAGTCGACTCGTTTGACCCTAAACTCTAATGAAGTTTCACTTCGTCTCTATGTAGATGACAAAGCTTGTAGAGGCTATAGAAAAGATCAGTGCCCATGAAATCTGACAAAGCACCATATCAGCCGTGCTAGTTTAGATTGACAGCTAATCTTGCAGCAGTGTGATTGGCTGGAAACTCTGAAGTATACCCGCTGTTCTACACACATAAACCAACATGCTTTATTTGTAGAGTCCATTTGCTATAACATCTGTTAATAAAAAATCTCAGCTGTAACATTTTGCAACTTAAAAATGCTAAATTTACGCACCCATTCTGAGACAAGCCCAAAAAATCTAAGTGGTTAGAATTCACAATAACACCTAGCAGTAACCCGTTCATTCCTCTTTTTGTTATATGGTTGTTTTCTTCAGATCTCATCTCATCTGAAGAAACAATCATGGATTCATCGAAAATCATGAATTCAACGACAATATTTCTGGACACAGCGACAATCTTGAATAATTGTTCTCGATATTTTGGTTTCGTCAACGAAGCGAAAGAACTCAAGGATCTTAATGGAACTTTATGGGAAGTTCAACCACTTGCAATGAATAAAAAGTCGAGCATATGGTACGGAGATGATCCTTTCAACTATTCAATTCCTGTTTTCTTGGCTCAAGCTTCTATCACAGCTTTTGCAACATCAGCCATGAAATTTGTATTGGAACCCCTGGGAGTGACTTCTTTTGTCGCTCAGATGATCGTAAGTAAGATTAATCTCATCCTCGTCCATGCCCTTGCATTTTTCTGATGAAATGTTAACCAACATTGATGCATGTATCTAAAATGGTTTTTTGATACATTGTGTGGAACAGGGAGGTCTACTTATAGGTCCTTCATTTTTGGGGAAAACAGAATTATTCGCAAAATAAATGTTCGCCAATGCATCTTTATATATATTGGAGACAGTTCAGTACTTCGGTTCCATGTTTTTTTTGTTCCTTATTGGAGTGAAAACAGATATAAGTATGGTAAGAAAATCAGGAAAAATGGCATTGCTGGTAGGAGTCCTTAGCTTCTGCCTACCTTTCGTTCTTGCGACCTTAGTGGCTTTCATTTTAATGAAAGATAAAATACTTTGGGTGCCCAGAGAAATACTCGAATCTCTCCCTTATATTGCAGGATTAACATCCCTGAGTTCACCTCATGTCATCAATAGCTTCCTGGCTGATCTAAATCTCCTAAACTCCGAACTTGGCCGAATAGCCATGTCCGCGTCCATGATCAGCGGAGGCTGCAGCTTAATTTCTGTATTCTTAGTTTTAACATTCAAACAGAGCCAACTTTCAAAAACTCCAGAGAATATTATGTGGACACTTTGGAGTTGTTTAACAATCATCATAATCATCATCTACGTTATACAACCCATAATGCTATGGGTACACAAACGCCATGATGACGCAGCAGTCAAGGAAGAGTACGTGTTTTTCATTTTTCTTACGGTTTTGATTTCTTCGCTGACCGGTGAGATTGTTGGGCAGCATTATTTGGTAGGTCCGTTGCTTCTGGGTCTGGTTGTTCCACCTGGACCGCCGTTGGGAGCTGCAATAGAAGATAAACTCGATTGTTTTGTTACGGGTGTACTAGTGCCAGTGCTTGTAATTTCCAGAGCATGCCCATTCATGCTGTCCGAAATAAGAAGTTCAACTTTTGTGGTCGTTCAGTTACTGGCATTCTTCAGTTTCGTTGGGAAGTTCTTTGGAACTATAATAACTGCTATCTATTCCGAAATGCCTATCCAAGATGCTCTAATTCTAGGACTCGTCATGAATGTCCAAGGTGTACTGGACATTCAGATATGGGTACGAGCAATGGGTCTTAAGGTAAACATCTCTATAGTTATATACTACCTCCGTTTCTTAAAAAAAAATATTTTCATTTTTTTAATTTGGCCTAACGGCGGGAGTACCATACATTAACTGGCTATCATCAATCAGTCTTTTGTTTTTCTTGGATGTTTCTTCTTCGTGACTTGGGATATTAATTACGTACTTGCAGCTTATTGACAGGGAACTTTACGGAAGTCTGGTGCTTACGATGCTCATCATGACCGGCTCAATCTCAGTCATTGTCAAATTTCTCTATGACCCCTCAAGAAAATATGTTGGTTACAAAAGAAAAACCATCCAGCACTCCAAACCCAACGTAGAACTTCGAATTCTTGCTTGTGTCTACCACGAAGAGAATGTCCCAAGCATTGTCAATCTCCTTGAAGCTTCCAATGCAACAACATACAGTCCCATCTGCGTCTACACCCTTCACCTAATCCAACTTCAAGGCCGTGCAACACCTTTACTGATCACTCACAAAACAAACCCTACCGATCCTTCAGAAATGAACCCTACAACCCGAATCATCAAGTCCTTTACATTATATGCACATCACAACAGAGGAATAGTTTCAGTGAGTTCCTTCACAGCCATCTCACCTTATAATACAATGCGTGACGATATTTGCTCACTGGGTTTAGATAAAAGAACCTCCCTGATAATTATACCCTTTCACCACCAACCAGCTATTCTTACACAGTCCAAGTCCACAACAGCGATTCGAAGAGTAAACATAAACGTTCTCAACAAGGCACCTTGTTCTGTAGGTATACTAATTGCCAAAGGTCCAACCAAACCTCCTAGCCTTGGTGGTATGAATTGTAATAGCTCTCCATCAAACGTAGCGGTTATATTCTTCGGCGGTCCAGATGATCGTGAGGCATTGGCTTATGGTGCTCGAATTGGAGATGACATTAACGTAAAGTTGACAGTAATTAGATTCATGCATTCTGGTGAAAGGAACCAGCAAAAGTCAAAAGAGAAGAGGAAAGATCAAGATACAGTAAATGGGTTTAGGCTTCAAACTGCAGGTTCCAAGAATGTAGAGTATATAGAAGAGATGGTAAAAGATGGAGTACAACTTATTTCGAGTATTAAAGGAATCGAAAGCTCGTTCGAGATTCTAATTGTTGGAAAAGAACATGGCAAAGTATCATCAAAACTATTGGAAGCTTTTAATGAATGGAATGAATTCCCGGAATTAGGGGTTACAGGTGACATGCTTGTTTCTTCCGACTCAAAAACGTCTGGGTCTATATTAGTCATGCAACAACGACCGCAAAAGAAGAAGAAACAAAAAATGTCGAGCAAATGTCAAAACATCCTAGAGTAGTAGTTTGAATTATAAACATTGTGTAAAAAAAAAACTAGTCGAATTTACTTTTTACAGTTTTTTAATTTACTTTTTTTTTTTTTAAATCTTTTCTCAGTTTTTTTTATCTCTCTAGTCATGTATGTAAAAAAAAAAAAAGTTTTAGAGAATTTCACGAGAATAACCAAACGTTGAGTACGAATGGGGTTCACTCTATTAATTTCGAACAACATCTGGACCACCAGAAAAATATTATAACTTAGTTCACTTCTTGATATTGGTATTCTTCCTTTCTGTTTCATATAATGTCTTTGGGCTAGCCAAGAGCAATTGCTCACCTGGCATGCATAAGTCTATTTTTTGCCCAAATGATTTTGGTATTCTTCCTTTATTTCATTGCGATGCAAATTCCAGTTTGACATTATCTGAAGAGGAAGGGGAAGAAATGAGGATAATTAAGTTCTGGACATAATTAGAGACATCCAGTGACCCATTGCATTGTCTCACAATTTGTTTGCATATATGTATTTGTATTTTCTCATTATGAGTGTTTGGTTTGGTTTGCCATTATAATCAAAGATATATATAGGTCTTGACCTGTTTGCGTTACGTGCAGCAAATCCACAAGGAGTTCAAGTCGGAAGAGGGAGAGGTCGTCCACTTCGAAGTGTTGCAGGAAGATCCTTATTCCTGAATTGTGCGAGAGGCATTACCTATAAAGTTGGATCCAAGAAGTTCCATTTGCCGCCATCAGGGACATGTCCAAAGTGCCAAGTGAAGATTTTTATCGTGAACCGTAAGGATTTTGTCGTACAGATGGGAAAGTTGTTTTATCATTTGTTCCACCCCCTATTGAACTTTTAGAGCCGTATGATAATCAAACGGAAACAGGGATACACTTTCGGAAGTACATACGACGTTACAATCAATTTTTCTCATTAACGTCAATTGGGGTGAATTATGACAGAGAATTGACTAATAATAGAAAAGGTGTATATACATTTAGTGTTCAAGGTGATATCTATCATAGAATAGGCAGTCTTCTACCTCCCGTGGTTGAAAATGAAACAAATCCTCCAAGAACTGTTCGTCCCAGATATATACAAATGTATATTTATGATATAGATAACGAGATTAATTGGTGGATATGGAAGAAGGTGTTTACGATCTAAACAAAGAGGTAATGGAGAAGTTGAAGATAATTCTGGATACACATATTAGGTTCGTGCATGTAATCAAGCCACTTGCACAACGAGAAGACATCCAAAGATGTAGGCTAGTGATTAAAGAACAACCTGCGACCGAGAAGCAGTACACGCGTCCAACTGCTTCACAAGTCGCCGCAATTGTAGTTGAAGGAGATGGGTCTGGCAGTCTTGGAGAGCGAGACATTGTAGTCCAAACAATGACAGGACAACTGTTATTTATCAAAGAAACAACGGGTTATTATGATCCTCTCCAATATCCACTTTTGCCAATAGCCTTTATTTGTTGCATCTCCATCCATGTTTCTTTCAATTCTTCAAGAACACAAAAACTTCTGAAGATTTGAGGTGTTACCCCTTGGTTTCTTCATATTCTTCCTTTTTCTCTTTAAAGTTGTAGAGGAATGGGATTTATCTTTTTCTTTCATGATTGACGGCTTAACAATCTTATTAACATCTTTTCCATCAGAAGATATGATGCTTGGAGTCTCCACAAGGATATGGGATTGTGACAAATGCACAAGACAATAGCTCCACAAGCAGTCTTTTGATGAAAAGAGTTTTAGAGGAGAAAAAAAGAATGTAGGGTTACGGAACCTATATACATAGTAAGTAGGGTTCACGTCCGATCAACATACACAGCCCTAAGAAGGGTAAAGATGTCGATTTTTAACCCCCTTTTCTTAACCAAAAAGAAAAGAAAAACAAAAAACTCTTTTCAATACCATTTGAGGATATGAAAAGAACAAAATATTATTCAGAATTAAAAATTTAAAGGAAGACAACCTAGAATAGTTTCTGACTTTAGAACCCGACAGTGCACAACTCTTGTCTCTTTTTGACATTCGGGCACATGAGACAAGATGCACCTTTAACACAATTAGATTGTGTTGGGGTGAATAATAATCTGTTCACCACAAGGTTCCTGCACGGAAATTTTAATACCCCCTTTTATAGATCGTTTGGACCTAGTTCTTTTCTGTAAAGATCTAACTTTTTCTAAACTTCGTAGGGGGTGAGTTAAATTTACATACCTCGGATGGATTCGAGTTCAGAAAAATTTTGAGCTTGTTTGCTAATCGATTTGCTCTCCGTTGCAGTTTGTTGACATATCTTACTTTGTGTTTGTACTTGAAACAATTAGAGAGTTCATGACCCTTAACAGTACAATAAGAACATGTCAATGTGGATGATGGTTCAGGCACCATAGATGAACATTCTGCTAAACAAATTGAAGTACCCGAAACACGTGAGATAGAATTTTCAGTAGATAGAGTAAAATCCATTTTATCCTCCAAAGTGGTCGAAGAAGTTTCTCCAGGAAGAATATAAAGATTGATGTAGGTATTGCTACAATTATCAAAATTAATATTTTCGCCAAGGAGTGCTACACTTGATTTTTCATCTTCGTTTGAATCATAGTGATCAGACATTTTATCAAGAGTTGCAGCAAGACCTTTGTTTCCAGTGTATTTTCTATGATTTGGACACTCATTAGCAAAATGACCAAAACCTTTACACTTGAAGCATTGTGGCATATCCTCATAATCAGTGCCGACCGTGTCCCTATTTTTAGGAGGAATACGATCATGAGGTTTAACTGATGATCTGGGTTTATCTCTGGTGAACCGTTTACTTCTCTTCAAAAGAAGATCTCTAAATTGTCTTGTGATTAGAGAGACTGAGTTGTCAAGATCTTCATCTGATGAATCAGTCTTAATAGGATCATCCACAGAGTTGCCAACACTTTTACTTTTATCAAGTAATTTAGTGTTCTTTTGTGCTTTGAATGCAATATCCTTACCAGATTTGGATATATGCTTATGATCAAAGATCTTTAACTTCACAACAAGAGTATTTCTGGAAAGTGTTTCAAGGTTATTTCCTTCAACGATGGCATAGTTCTTAGAATCGTATCTAGCTGGCAGCGATCTGAGAATTTTCATCACAATGTCCTTTTCAGGAATAGTCTTACCCAATGCAAAAGATGCATTAACAATTTCATACATTTTGTGATTCTACTACAAGTTAACTTCGGACTGGAATGTAGTTGAGCCCTAACCAAGTCTCACACCGGTTAAGGTACAGTAGCGTTCCTTACGGCTCTAGAACCATGCCGGATTCTGCGCACTTGATTCCCTTAGCTGATCTCACCCACAACTAAGACTTTCTTCGAACCAAAGTCGAAGATTTATAAACAAATCTGTCTCCCACAGATATGTTTATTCTTTACTCGGTTTTTGTTCCGTCTTTTGATAAATCAAGGTGAACAGGAACCAATTGATAATCCGGTCTTAGACTGGGTCTTATGGGCATGCCCAACCCCTTCCCAAGCAAGAAAACCGTGGCCATATATGCCTCTTCCCTCAAGGCTTCCCTAGTGTGCGGGAATCCCAGCGGGAAGACTCCGGATACGGCTAACCAGTAGGCGTTTTGAAAAAGTAGAAAACGGTTAATCATTAACCGTTCTACTTCAAAATAACGGACAATGATTGTCCGTTCCAAAGGAACGGATAATTGTTAACCGTTTTTTCTTTCTTAGAACGGTTAACGGTTACCTGTTCCTTGACCTTTTTTTGTTTACACTCCAAATACACTCATTTAACCTAGACGGGTAGACACTCCTAAGGTTTAATGTCGCACAATTTTTTTTACTACCGTTGGATCTACTTCTCTTAGGTGCATTGTGCTCACCTTAATTTAAATTGGCAATTATTTAAATGGTTGTAGTGTACACGTGGAGTCGCTAAGTCGTATTTTGATGGAAATATGTAAATATAACTGACACAGATGTGTAAACAAGTTCATTTTATTCGGATACATTAAAACTAAGAAGTACATTAAATCAAAATTACTGAACATGAAACCTAACTCACTGTCGCAGTGTCGGTGCAGCAACCTTTTAAACCGTACGGTGTCCCTAACGGTCGAGTATAGTCTCGGGAGGGTTTTCCAGAGATGTACCCACAAACCCGAAACTGTTGGCGCAGCCGAACTAATCTTCATCACCATTTTCACGGCATAATATCTCGGGATCATACTCTATAGGTAACCTCTGCTTCAGGAGTAAATAACATTCGTGTAATTGGAATGCTTTGCCGGTTGCGGCTTCGTATCTATGTTGCGACTCCAATTCCTATATTGAACAACCAAATATTAAAATTTTGTTATTAAAATAATGTTTACAATATTTAGGTGTTAGTCCAAAATTAAAACACTTACACATTCGTTCATGGTCCATCAGAAGGTAAGTTTCTCAAAACTGGAACCAAAAAACTTAGGTATAGCTTAACCTTTCTCTTAATATTTGGTACCCTATTTTGTAAAACTCTAGTTGTTCTCTGGTGTAGGTTTCCGTTCTTAACCGTCAAATGTAGAACCAAAAGCTCCCATAAATTGACCCCTGAAACAATATTTCTAGTTTCTCCTTCGTCGATAAAGACATTAATCCAAGACTGGGTGATAGATGCATCTTCAAGAGGGGTGAATCTGGCGACCATGACTACTAAAATAATTAAACAATGTGCTGAAAATTAAACAGAAGATATATCCAGTATAAAAATTTTTGTTGATAATTTGGTTGTGTTGTTTTGGTATAGAGCAACATTTATTTATACTACATTTCCTGTCTTATTGGTATCTCATTTTTCAAAACTTACTACTGATATTTGTGGTCTAGGGTGGTCGCTTTGGTTACTGGTGCATTATGTCGGTCGAGTTTTTTAGCACCAGTTGTCGGTTTTGTAAGATCACTCATAAATTTATTACATTATTGGTGATTCTGTAATTGAGTTTTCTTATCACCGATAGTTTGTATCGTCAGATCACTAATTAATTTATTACACTATTGGGGATTCTGTAATTGAGTTGACATAACAACGTATTTTTCATCTTTCAACATATCACCTCAAATCATATATTTAAATCCACATATGTTCCTGATTTTATTTGCCATTCACTTTTATACGTGTCCATCGAGTATTCTAGTCAAGTGCAACTTGAGCATTGTCATAATGTATTTGGATTATTTAAAACTTATGTATGTTTTGTCGTTACATATTTGGTCGACTACTTTTCCAATAAAATACATGTACTTGTGTCCTTAAGACTCATCAGATCAATGTCTTATATTTTGGTGAGTTTTCATATTGATGGGTTTCCTGTTGTGTCAATTATATATTATTCAATTATTTATTATGAAGTATGGTAACATTTTATACTTTTCTATAAAATCCCCCATATTGGATCCCAAAGAGCATACCCTCATTCCAGGAGAAAAAAGATCTTCAGTAAGTTTGTAATAAGATATTCGTGATGCGGTTTACTAATGAAGAAGATGTCAGTGTTGTGGAAGCATGGATTTTAGAAACTAACCGAGCCACGATCTCAGGAGAAGAAAATCAATCAACCGAGTTTTGGAACCGTGTTTTTAAAATTTATGAAGATATTACCGAAAACGACAATAGAAGAACAAAGAAGTCAGTAACAAACAGATTCAACCTAATTAATAATGAAATCCAAACCTTTGTTACTATTCTTTTTGATGTCAACTTGAAGCATGCATCATTGTCATACGAAGTTCGAGTAAGGATATAATAAGAACTAGTTAATAAGTTGATTATCTATATACTCTAATGTCTAATGTTTTATGTTAAGTTATCATGTTAATGTTTTCTTTTTCTTTTTCAGAAAATGAAAGCTCGGATCGAGTACCGTGAAGACACTAAGAAACCTTTTAAATTTGATGCATTGTATGAGCAATTGAAAGATGTTGTATCTTGTTATAATCTTGAATGAATATATGAGTGTCAACATGTTTTTAAATAAACAGGAGAGTTTTAAATTCAAACATCAAACTGGGTACAATATGATTAAAGTTAGAAAAACACCCTAATTAAATAAAAGCAACTGGAAATTAAAATCACAACTAACTAACTAATTAACACGACAACTAATTAACTAATAACCAAGACAACTAATTAACCATTAACCAAGACAACTAATTAATCATTAACCAAGACAACTAATTAACTAATTACGAGGATCATATCCCAACCGGGTACATATTTCCTCCTGCACCTTTGTTACTGCATATTTCTTCCACTCAGGGAGCCCTTCCACATCCATTAATAATATTTCCATATCTTTCTTCCTAATGGCCATTTCTTCATTGTGGGCTTTCTTTTCTCTTGCCAAGGTATCCCTTGTCCCATTTTCAACTAACTGGCGCATCATTTCATTTTCAGCTAACTTATCTTCATGTTTGACTGCATCCTTCTTCTCAAAATAATGGATCATGTTGTTCCAGCCTCGTTCTGCAACTTTAGCCATGGAATTTTCCATCTTAGACTTATCTCTGCTAAGTCCCCTGGCTTTATCTTTTGCAAAAAAACGTGTTTGGGTTTGGGTTTCCGTTACTGTATCTGTGCCATCACCATCTTCACTTTCTGAAACAATCATAGGAATCGGGGTAGACTGACTAGGTTCACCATGATGGCTCCTTAGATTCTCCGGGTCACAACCTTCAACATGGTGCCTCAGTACTGCGAAAACCGCGTCATGTTTCCAAGGTTTTCCGCCCATTCCTTCAACAAATTTTACTCTTGCTTTTATGTACTGCAGCCATATTTTGTTAAGATGTTAATCAAATAAACATCTGAATTAATAGTAGCGTAGCATATAAATTGAAATACAAAATAGTAACCTTATTTGTATGACTAAACTTACCATTTGTTCATCAGTCGATCCACTCGGCGGGTTCCGGATATAAGCCGCCAAAATTCCTGCAAATCTTCTACAATCTGTTTTGAGGGCACTTATTTTGTTTTGAAGAGCCTTCCGAGTCCGGTTTGTTCGTGTGCCAAAAGTACGGTGATATTCCAGTTCGATTTTATCCCAGAAAGTTTCAGAATCTTGATACCTCTCGACTACTGAATCAGATGCAAACATTACATATGCTTTTGTTATTGCCATATCTTATTCTCGTGTAAAATTAACTATTATGTTTTTCAACAATTACAATAAATGAAACAAAAAATTTTTTTGCAAAGATATATAAGATTTTGAAGTGATTTTCAGGTGATTGTAGTAATAGATTGCTAGATTTGGATTGGTATGAAATTTAGTTACCATAAATGACATATATATAAACCGTTTTCAAAAATGAACCGTTGTAGTAGAACGACAGATTATTAGCCGTTACTTAATTTGGGCCGCAGGATAATTATAGCCGTTTTAGATCTAACGGTTGTAAAGGAAAACGGCTAATGGTCAACCGTTTGAACGGTTGATGACTACCCGTTCTCTTTTGAGTGTCGTTGGATCCTCAACGGTCATTTAAATCTAATGGTTTATTTAAAAAACGGTTAATTATTAACCGTTTACCTCTAAAGTTAAAATTTCAGATCCAATATATATATCAGAGCTTAACTTCCATTCTCCACAAACTATCAAACTTTCAAACCAAAATTTCAACACCCAAGTTTTACATTGTAATTTATCAAATTGGTTGGTTTATATTTTTGTTAATTTCTATTAATTTGTTGAAAAAATTATGGTTAATTTTAGTGAACAAGAAGATATTCAACTTGTCAGAAGCTTTTGCACCATAGTCGAGCGACCAGATTTTTTGGATATGGCACTAGATACTTTTGGAATGATATGTCGGTCGAGTTTCATTCAAGAGCGGGTGTAAACCAAAGATCATTGAATGCTCTTAAATGTCGCTTAGCTTTTCTAAAGAGTAATTGTAGGCTTTTTAGGATTTGTCTACGCGAATCAAATAATGACGTAACTATAGCCACAATTAAGTTTAATGATCTAGGAAGGGGAACATTTCGTCACTCAAAAGTTAACGATATATTTGGAGCGCATTTGATAATCAATCCAGAACATATCTTATAATCTACCAAGTAATTTAAAGAATATAATATTCTTATTTTATAGGTTATGTTAATGTTGTGTTTTTCTATGTTGTGTTATTTAACAAATGTAATGTTTTTTATTACTAGCTGCAAATGTAATGTTTTTTCTTAATACCTGCAAATGTAATGTTTTTCCTTGATTAAATAAAAGTTTTTTTTAGTAACCTTGTCTCACCGCTTACATAAATAAATTAAAAAACACATAATAAAATCATTATGAATCGGATACCAAAATAACTTGTCCTGGGTCGTAATGGTCTTGATCAACATCAACCTCGTCCGTGTATTCTCCCGAATCCAACTCGTTGTCTATCGCATCTCCAGGCATGTCACCATCCCTTAGACCTTGACCATGTCGTTCCCATATATGAGATGCAAGATCCATACGAAGTCTCTCCTGAAGAACTGGGTTTGTAATACCTCACTCGTCTGCCTCATTGTTCCAACTATAGGTGCATGAGGTGGGTCTGGCACATATTTCCACTCCGGGTCACGATGTTCATCCTCTACAACGATATTATGCAATATCAAGCAGGTTCTCATGATCAATTTCATATCTTGCGTTTCCCAGTAGTTACATCTGTGGTAAAGGATCCTAAATTTACTTTGGCGTTTCCCAAATACCCGTTCCACATATTTCCTCTTAGCCATTTGATATTTGTTAAATAACTCGAGAATTGGAATACCACTAGGTGCACCGTATGCTTAGACTAACACAGAGTAACTCTTATAAATTCCATCCACTAAATAATACCCATGTGTGTACTGGTTCCCATTGATAGTAAAATGACAAGGTGGTGCAACACCATTGAGATTGTTATCAAACAAATTGGAGGACTTCAAAGCATTAAGATCATTGTTTGATCCATCCACTCCAAAATAACCATGCCAAAACCACCTATCGTATGAAGCAACCGCCTCAAGAACACAAGTGGGATAACTTTTGTGTCCTGTGTGTGTTCCCGCCTCATCCATTGGACACACCCTCCAACCCCAATGCATACATTCCAGGCTACCAAGCATTCCAGGGAACCCTCGAGCTGCATTCTCCTTCATCAGCCACTTGGTATCATTGACAGTGGGGAGTCTCATGTATTCCATATTAAACCCAAACATAATTGCATCACAAAACTTCTTAATATAATAGTAAATAAGAGAAGCAGCCATACGGGTATAATCATCAACGCTATCAGGTGGGATACCTTTACAAAGACACTTCATAACGGCATACATTTTCATGTGTGGGCTATGACCTGGAATTCTTGCAGCATCTTTTCTTTGTCGAAAGTCCGGGTCAACCTCACATATTTTGTGCATAGTTCTTTAGAAAAGGGGTCGATACATACATAAACGGCCATGGAACTTTTTCGTTCCCCAAGTGCAACCATTATTGAAATAATCCTACATCATCCTTGCATCCACTTCGGCACGATTTCTATTGATTGATTCTCTCTTCGTCACTTGCGTTGGAACGGGATGATGCAAATTATGAGTACTTTGCAGCATAAATTGATATAGCATGAGAAGATTTTGATTTGTATCTTCTTCATCAGAATCATCGGCAAGACGAACCCCCAATTTGATTGACATATATCTCCTTAAAGACATGCTTCAATTAACAACAACACCGGAGTAGCAATTAAATGGTGTCAAAGTGTACATCTAACAAAGTTAACACAAGAATTCAACTATAACAAAGTTTAATACCACCAACATTTGCAAATATATATAACTTTTAAATTACCTAGAGAATTATACATACAATCTAAATTATCTCCTTTTCAATCATAACAATTCATATCACTTGTGAATTACCTAGAGAATTAGACATACAATATAAGTCCCGAAAATTAACAATCTTAAACAAATTAAAGTCTTCACAAAGTAGTAACTAATAGTATTTGGATTCAATTTATGTTATTCATCTCAAAATTATTGAAAATCTTCTCAATTGAAATAAAAAATAATAATTAGGGTTTTAAGTTTCATTGGATTACCTTTGATTATTGAGATGATTAACCTCTTCAAAAATAACTCCAACTTTCAATTAAAAGCTTCCTCAACAAACCCAATAACAGAAAATATGGAGATGATGTTTATTTCGTTAGTTAGGGTTTTTGTGTGAGAAGCTTTGAAAAAAAAAAGGGGAAGAACATTTGAACAAGAAGAACTGTGTTCGTTGTTCCTGTAAGTTTAGACTAATTTTGGAAACAGACAACCATCAGCCGGTTCAATCGAGTATGACTGGTCAAGATAACAAGAACGGTGAATCATTAACCGTTCTCCTTGAAACGGGTGATCACTGACCGTTATATGAAGAACGGTTGATTACTGACCGTTTTTTTTTTGCTTGGAACGGCTAACCATTAGCCGTCCCTGGATTTCTATGGGAAAAACCACAAGAGACAGGCCCTTCCCAGGCTGAGGTGTAAAGGTGTTTGGGAAGTGGCTGGGAATGCCAACTAGACCCGGTCTTATACTCCCGAAGAGCAGCCTAGAAATATCAATCACCTCACAATAACCCAACTGATTAACAGAAAAAGTTATTGCGGAATCACAAGAGTCTGAGATGAAGAACTGTTGTGATTACTTTTTATATCTTACATATCAGAGATAAATATCGAGCAAATCTTAGAGAAGATAGTACTCAACACGATAGAACAAGTAAGATCAGAATACGCAACCACAAAGAAAATAGTTGGATCTGGCTTCACGAATCCCAAATGAAGTCTTCAAGTCGTTAACCTAATGTGGTTTTGGAAAACCCTAGGTTAAAGGAGAATTAATCAACTCTAGTTTGCAACTAGGACACAGGAAAGTGTCGGGATTAGGTTCTCCAGTTGCTAGAGTTCTCCCTTATATATTCTTTCAAATCAGGGTTGCTTACAATCAAAGCTAAGATAGCTTAGTAACAAAGCATTCAATATTCACCGTTAGATGAAATCCTGATTCAAGATTCAAGTTAAGTCTTCTTAATAATAAAGCAATTAATATCCACCGTTAGATGGTCTTAGCTTGTTACACACAAATGAAATATACATTCATTTAGATATGGGTAACTGTACCTAAACGTGTATATTGAGTTTGCTCAATAACAGTTAACCGAAGTAAGCCATATGAACACTTTTGTCTTAACCACATTCATCTAACACTTCTAGATCAAATATGATGATCAATCAATCATGAATGATAATTAAATGAATATAATTGTGTTTCACATATAGTTGTTCAATTGTTCATTACCTCATAGAAATATATATGAACAAATTCCAACAAAATTAAATTGATACGTAATTGTACAAAGTACATTTATAAGAATCAATTCATGAACATTAAGCCACGGTTTGCAAAGATTGCATTCCTTAATTCATAAATGTTTTAGTTCATGAGTATGAGAATCATACTTAACCGATTTTAGAACTTAACCACTGTGTTCGCAAACCAGGCACGCGAACAACAGCTCCGGACCTTGGCATGTCCAGTCGTTCGCAAACCAGGTACGCAAACAGCCGTCCCGGACCCAACTCAGGTGAAACCGTTCGCATACTAGGTACGCAAACAAGGTTCCCGGACCTTAATTATAACAATACGGTTCACATACTAGGTATGCATACCGTGTTGTATCCAGACATGGTCAATTTTTCTAAACTCCCAATTCAATCATTGAAACATCCTTAGAAGACGACAATGGTTGTCTCACACATACCATTAGCTTCAAGTAATTTTCAAGTGATCGAATGATCAATACGAAACTTTTCAAGTTGACATCAAATGATTGTCTCACACAAATCATGTAAGATGTTTCAAGGCAATTTTCACATGATCATCTTTTGACTTAATATTTAGTTTCCAACAAATAAATTGTCTCCAACTAAACTCGTCAAGAATAATGATGAACATAGTTAAAGAAAAAATCTCCCAATACATATTTCGAGAAATAGATAAGCGAGATAAACTCAGCTCGAAATATCAAATGTGTATAATGTAAAAGTCTATATAGCTATACGACTTAGTCTCATTAGAAGATAAAATAGAATAGACTTCTGAGTGATAGATAAGTTTCAGTCTCCACATACCTTTTGTTGATGAAGTTCCTCCAATCTCTCCTCAGTAGATCTTTGTCTCCAATCGATGAACGACGTGAAGTCTAAAGCTAAACTACACATTCTATCCTAATCCGAGACATAGCTATAAGTAGACAGGGAAATCAAGTATATAGTTTTGATCAACTAAACTTGACAAACAAGCGAGACTCATGAGGAACCAACCAATGGATCCGAAGCGGATACGGGGGTTGATTATGTCGCAAGGGGGAAAGCTATCTGTACAAATATTTCAATATTGCGCCATCGGGGACTCGAACCTGAGATCTCCTGGAGCGCATAAAACCTGTTATTGTATTATTATTATTACTCCCTCTGTCTTTTTTTATCTGTCCTAATTTCTACTTTGGTCTGTCTTTTTTTTATATGTCCGCTCTGTTTATAGACATATTTTTCCCTCAAACTATCAAATATACCCTTATTTTTTATAATCATAAAATCATTTTCAATATAAACTTAATTCAAAATCTTAAATATTATCACCATATATATCTATTCAATATCTTTGTATGACACAGGTATGCCACCATGACCGGTCATGGTCGACCCTTTGGCTTGCAAAAGTCGGTCTCACCTATTTTTATGATTTTTGGCCTAATTAATCATCCAAAATCCATATTTAGTTCAAACTCCTTCCTACAACTGGGGAGGTGATCCATTCACCATCAGATGGTACCACGACCACCAAGGGACGGTTCAAGACTCCCTTGGCCGTTTCCTCATGTTGATGGGTGAAAACGATTTGCTGGTTTTTTAGGAAAGTGAAGAGAGACTCCTCAACCGAGAAAATTGCCTAAACCTTTTTCAAATGGATGCACTGCACGGGAGTGCTTTGAGTTTGAGAGATCAATCTGTAGGACTCCGGCCTAAACCAAGACAATGGCCGTTCGAGAGTCAATTCGGTCATAAAGAGGGATGAGGGTCGATCTGTAGGAGGGAAGCTGAGAAGTGTGTGAGATCAATGATGATAAAGGATTGTGAATGTGTTGATGATTTCTGCAAGTTTGTGAACTGTTGAGTTCGGATGATATAAGTTTTGATCGATTGAGTGATAATTTCTTGTATGTCGAAATTATTCTTGTTCAATCGTGGATTTAAAAATTTATTTATATTGCAAGAATGGTAGACATATTGATCCCAGTAAGTATGACGATTGCTGGAGTAAAATAGTGGAAAAGTGGGAAATCGTGGTTATACCAGTTCCATGTCGTGCGAAGACTTGGTTGGTTTTCCATCCACTACTTTTCTAATTCCCTCAACTGCTTGCACGACTTACTCACATTTCTCATCATCGGTGTACACACGTGTCGTAGGCCGCCAGACCAAAACCCTAGTGAATATCCCCCCATGTGACGTGATTGATGTCTCATGAATGTGGAGTCTGCAAGGAAGACGTGTAATTAATTAGTCCGTTGTTGACTTGACCAGACGATGAGTCTTAGCCTTGATGAGTCGAGCATAATGAACGAATGTGGTATGCTCTGAGACTCATGGATTGAGCATAAGGTGTCTGCTGAGACAGAATAATGAAAAGACGCTGAGTCCTGATGAATTGTGATACGTCATTTTACCTGTTGAGATAATAACGATATTTTTATAATTTGGATCGAGCGTCCGATGAGATTGCTCGATCAAGGATTTATTTTGATTTGTCGAGTATTCGACTGGAAATCAAAGATATTGCAGAATGCTCATTTCTGATCTAATATATCACAGAGTAGGAATCAAAAATATTGGATGGTCGTCCGTCCGAACCATGTTGCTCAGTCGAGCAAAAATGTTGGTAGCAGGACCAAACCTTAAATATAAATTAGAATATTGATTGCTGGATCAATATAATTCTCGAATGTTTACAGTTGAATCAACATGAGAAATATTTCTCGGTCGAGCAATTAATAGTTGAATCAATGAGTTCTGAACCCAGCTGATCGTGTATTTTGCTAACTTAAGCAATTTAGTGTTGATAGATGAGCAAAATAAATATTGCTAGTTTAAGCAAATATTGTTCGTTTGAGCAGATATTGCTCGATTCATGAATTATTGGTAATGGGACCAAAAAAAATATTAATTGAAAATACTGGTAGCTGGACAGAATATTGTATGATTAATTAGGATTTTGATTGCTGGATCAACATAAAATTATTAGCGTTTGAACTTGCTCAGAATTATGATTTGTAGAGCATTTGGTTTTAAACCCTAATTTTTGATCGATTGTTGATCAATTTATGATTTACTGAAAATAAACCAATAAGTGAGAGAGGGCCCGGCTACATGAGATAATGGCCGACCATGTAGCGCCTATGTGCTCTAATGAGCATACACCAAAGTCTTTGTAGACCAGTTGGTGAAAAGATGATTAAATGCTCGTTTAATCATTATTAAAATAATGCTAATCTGAGCATGAGGTTTTAAAACCTAATTATGAAAAAGAGAGGGGACCGAACAAGGGGTATGAAAACCGGCCCTTAGTGGTCGTGGGACCAACTTATGGTCGATTGATCGAATTCCCAGTTGTTTGGAAAGAGTTTGAACCAAATATGAATTAATTAGGTCAAAATCATAAAAGGATGTTGGACCAGCTATTGCAAGCCAAACGGCCGACCTTGGTAGGTCAAGGTAGCATGCCCGTGTCACCATATTGTCCATGACCCAATTCTGAGAATGAATTTTAATATTTTATGGTGCGCGTTCGAGCAATATTTTGGATTTTCAGAAGAGTTTGATCTTGACTAAAACTCTCGATTTCGATTGAATGAGCAAGTAGAACTTTGCCCGTGCGACCAATATTTTAAGAATATTAAAATTATGATATTTTCCATGAGAAACCCGAATAGTCGTGTGACCATTTGACTTTTGGCTTTTTAGTAGTTTGAGCAATATTTGAGAAATATGGAAAACCCGGGTTTTTTGATCAAACGAGGGAGTTTCATGAAATGAGAGAAGAAACACTAATAATAAAATAAGGAACTAGGGAAGTGTGGGACCGGCCACGTCCAAGGCATGGCCGGCCGGTTCATGTGCCCGGTCACGAGCTCTTCCCTATTTTATATTAATATTTTTCATCATGTGAGGAAACATGGAGAAACTAGGAGTTTTGCTCAAACGAGGAAGTTTGCTCAAACAAGGAGTTTTCATGAGACAAGGAAAATAATAAAATAGGTAAAAATAAATAAAAGGAGAGGCGGGACCGGCCTTGGGGGCATGACCGATCGGCCGGTGGGCCCATTCCCGTGCGCCTCTTGTTTATTTTATTTTATTTTATATTATTCTCTTTCCCTGCTTTGCATTGGTTTCCTCGTTTGTCCATATTTTTGAATGCTCATTTATGCATTTGGGTGCTCACTTATGCATATTCGGGTGCTCGTTCGTGCATTATTGTTAAGTACACTAGCACTATTTTCTCGGGGCCTACTCGGTGTTGGCCTAAATGCCCGAAAAGTGATTATCTATTACTAATCCATGGAATTCACCTGAGAATAAGCCATGAAACGGAGTAATGATATAGATTGAATATCTATTACTAATTCCTGGAATCCAGCTGAGAATAAGCCATGAAACGGAGTAATGAGATAAAATATATTATTTTCTAGGAATTCAATTGATGAATGTTGCAATAGATTAATCTATGAATTGCTATATACTAGCATGAGATATGTCTAGGAGCGTTTATTCAAGAATCGAGGTATGAGATGGTAAAGGCATCATACTCGTTTTGAATATTAATTATGTATATTCAGGGAACACTGCGACATCCTAAAGACGTTAACGTTCTATACTAGCATGCAATATGTCTAGGAGAAGTCCAATCATTAAGATTTTATACATATGTATTCTATATAGTCAGGGAACAATATGACATCCTGAAGACATTAACGATCTATACTAGCATTCAATATGTCTAGGAGCCGTACAATCATTTTCGATTATATATAGAAGTGTTGATGAAATATGCGAAGTGTCGAAAGCTCAGTTGAGAGGCTTTACGAATCACAATATTCACGCCTGCTCTTAGAGGATGTACACTCAGTCAGAGATTATGACATGAGCTTTCACGTCTAAATCCTAAAATATGAATTTAACATACGTGTCTGAAGCCGTGTCAGAAATATGCAAAATTATGATTTTACAATTTTATCCTTTGTCGAAAATCCACCATCAACATTAAGTCCCCTACTTAGTGAGGGACAGTCATGTTCTGCAGTAAGCACTGGATGGTGATTTTCCTAATTATAAATGAAATAAGAAATTAAACTTAGTCATAAGAGATGTTACCAGAATTCTTGCTCCAATGATGTCACGTACGAGCAATAGCTTGAATGAGGATCCTGGCAGTATGATAAAGTGTCGTCTAGCGAGCGTGGAATGATAAGGCACTGCTTATTTGGGTGGTGGAATGACCAACTTGGTGGTTTTAGCACTTGTAAGCCTGCTGCTTGTAAGAGGAAATCACTGTTCGACCAAGTTGTTGTTCTTCGAAGCACCAATATGTATCACTAACTGCGGTGTACTTGTTTTAGTTGTTGTTCTAAATCCCCAAATAACTTGTAGAGGATCCAAATAAGTCTTCATATCGCATCATATAGATAGCTACATGAAATCTTCACTTGATGGTTGAATGGATAAAGATCCATGTGGATGAATGAGGAATTTCGTCATAATTCGTCATCAGCAAATTCAGAAGTTAGGTCGTCGTTGAAAATGCTGTAGAATCTTCATGCGATGTTTTTGATGATCTACCCCAGTGTTTTGATGCCCATAAAATTTCCTAGCTTTATTAGAGAAGCTTTTTGAGTTTTGAGCTAGTTTAGGGGCTCAAATCGACGGGGGAAAAAAAGTTCCAGGAGAATTTCAGAGATTTTTCAGCAGTGACGATGTCCAGTGTTTGACCCACGGCTCTTAGCTCGTTCATCCGATCAACTTGAATTTTGGATATGTCATAGAGAACATCCATACGAAGACCCATGTATTGATCCTTTTCCAATTTCTCCCAGTTCATCGTTTTATACAAGGCAGCGTAAAACGTCTTCAGATGGACTTGTTGTAAAACGTCTTATTTGGTCTCTGGACCATTTGATTGTTATCTTGGATGCTTGATGAAGGATTTCAATGCCATTGATTCATTTGCAACCTGAACCCCTTGATTGATACATGAGCCTGGAGCTTGCAGTACCATCTTTTGTTTCTGTCGGTCGTAGAAACATCACTTCTAAAACCATGGTCACGGGACCACAACTGAGGTTGCTCTCAAGAGGGGATGATGTAATGACCATGGTTGTATGTCCCGGTTGTAGAATTCCTTTTATGATAAATGATTAGCATAGGTAAGCCTGGTGCCAGTCACGGGTCTTGGACTGTGAAACTGATAGTCATGATCAGTGGACCGTCAGTCCCCGGTATTTTGTTAAATCTCCTTTTTGTTTTCACTTCTGGCAAGACCTAGATAGAGGACCCGAGTAGTGTAAATACCTAGGTGGTCGAAGTTGGAGGTACCTTGATAAAGGACTTAGTGGGAAGACCTGGTGGACATCGATCAATTGTGGAGGTTATGAATCCCGTCTATGAATTGCTGCTTGCATGTTGTATGCTCTGGAAGCTGTAATAACCTCATACGACGTTGGAATTCGGTGCTTGAAATAAACTTTTGAAGCTAAGAGACTCAATTATCATATGACAAAATAATCACTCAATTTGGAGTTGTCTAGGTCATCCAACGAAGCGTGCACATTTAGAGTTTGTAATCCCGTAAAATTTCTAAGATTTCGTAGACCTGACTGTAAAGGACATATCTTTCAACTCGTATGTCTGGTTGATGCGCCCTTTTGGTATGTTTGAGTAGAGACATAGGCGAACATATTTTATCGAGGAAGCATTATACCATTCTTCACCCATTGGTACGTTTTTGTAAACCCATGGCCTAAAATGTGTTGTATCTCATTTGTAGAGGTGATGAGAACATCTTGTAGAAGACTTTGGCTTGTGCCCGTTCATCGTGTAAGATTTGGGAAGAATTTCATGTTAACATGTTTTCATGTATACACATCTTGATATGAATCATTAGTGCTTGGAGAATACCGATCCATCGAGTACACTTCAGAGAATGGATAGTTGATGAAGCCGGTCATGAGGATGTTGCTCATGAGACCGTTGTTGATGCTGAGATCACAATTAAATTTGCTCCAGAGATCCTTGTTGGTGTTGATATCGTGGATGGAGTTGCTCCAGAGATCAAAAAGATAGAACCATGATTATCGACATAGTCTTTGATCCTCCATCCAATGAGCCTTTATATTCACGAACTAATTGGTGAGTTGAGCATTCCTAAAATGAAGGTAGATTGGGAGTTCAACCCAAATTCTCCTGAAAAGTGTGACTTTACTGTGAAATGGCTTTGTCAAGGAATGATGTTGTTGCGGTAAATAGCAGTGGTAGTCTCCATTCTGGGTGTGATTGGTGAGGAGAAGAAGTTCCTTAGTAGTGCAAGGTTTGCGATGTAAAGAGGTTCTGTTGATGACATTTCAGGGCATCATATCAGGTTGCAATGAATTTTTATGTGGAACAAATTTATTGAACTTGATCTAGATTGATCTTTTTAACAAGATATATGTTGAAGGAGTTTCTGCCATCCATGGAAGAATGATGTTGCATCTGCTTCAGAAGTATTATCATGGAGATAATGAAGACTTAACGATTGTTGTTCAGTTACTCTTTGACCGTCTTGGTAGTGAATCAGTGTGTCATCGTCGAGATATTTTTACTGAAGCTAGAGGCGCCATTATCGAAGGTGTACTCTTTGATTGGGAGTGCAATTTGAAGGCTTCTAAAGAATATAGCACCCAGAGATGAAAGGTTTTTGAATTTCGGTTGGCCTTGGAGAAGTAGGTGATTGACAGTTTTAAGGATTTTATTTTTGGTTTGATAGATTCATTTACTTAATGCAAGTATTACATATATTTTGGAGGAATTGAAAGTAACAGATTAGTTAAGAAAATCCTAAATGTTTCAAACCTTAGATGCTTGAGCGTTGAAGCGTCGAATGTCTTAGGCTTGATCGTCCCGGCCCCGAGTATCTATGCTGATTCAGCATTCCTTTTGCGGTGGGATTCCACACTTGTGCATACATCAAAACTTTCTGATTTTGTGGAACATATGGACACTCATGTAAAGGTTACGGGGACTACTCAAGATATTCTTTGTCGTGCTTGAACATCTTCTCAGTAATGAATGTATCATCAGTGATATGCTCGATTCGTAGAGGTGTCAGATTCAACCACTTCGTAAAATATTAATGTGGTGATGCAACCCATTCATAACGTCTTGTAATAGCAGAGTTGCTAGCAGAATTGAGTCCCCGTGCTAGGATAACATGTGAGGAAATATATGACATAGACATGGGAGGAATGAGACTTGCCTGAGTACGGAACCTCTTGATGAATATCTATGCATCTTTTGCAGGTTATTGTTTCAACCTCGTCAAAGTTTGAAATTCATCCAAGTTCCCTGATGATGGACATCCGCCAAATCTTATGGATCATAACTTTCTTCGTTGGAGAGATGTGCAACCAAATGCGCTTTGTCAGTAAACATCTTTTCAGCGTGGATCCACGCTCGTCCGAGGATCATGTCATATCTTGAATCTTCATGATTATGTGAAACTTGGTTTCTGTCTAGGTTGAACCTATTTTCACTTTGAGAGTGATGTATCCATAAGCATCTCTGAGTGTTCCTTCATGATCTCTAATTGAGATGGGAGCATAAGTAGCTTCTTGTCGAGTGATGCCTGCGGCTGTGAGGGTTTTCAGTGGAACAATGTTGATAGCGGTGCCAGCATCGATCAACGTTCTCCAAAATTTGTTTCCTTTGAGATTGACTGTGGTAAGCAGTCCCCAGTCGTACATCTCTTTCTTTGTGGCTTGAGGCTCAAGAAGTATTTCCAGAATGGACTTCCTGACATAATGTGATTCAGTGCTGTGAACATGTCTCTCCTTTATGCCTTCGACAGATAGAGCAATTCACATGTATGTTCGACCAAGGATTGAACTTCCTCTTTGACAGGTTGTTCAGAGAGAGTGAAGGTCTTGATTGGGAGAGGGTCCTGTGTACTCCTTCAGTCCCAAGTTAAAGCTCTCCTGGATTAACTGTCTCTTTGAAAATGCATTTCAAAATACTGCAGTCACTTGTTGGATGATCGATGAACTTATGAATACGACAGTACCTGGGATTCTCTATTTTTTATTCAGTTGGATCTATACTGATGAATGGAAATTTAATTATGCCATCTTGAATCCAGACTTCCAGTAACTCGATCACTTTTTCAATATGAAGAGGGAAGTTTGAGTCTGTTTGATCATTTTCCCGTTTGTTGATAATGGGTCGAGGTTTGTGCATGATTGGTTATCCTTTCTTTGCGCTTTCGGAGGATCATGGGATGTTGGAGAAGCGTTTTTATGATGTTGTGTTTCGGCTTTTATCTTGCTCCCTTCAGCAACAACGTTCGTGGAAGGTTGAAGGTTATACTGCAAATTGATCAGGCGCCTGCTGCTGCCTCAAGTTTCCCATGGTTCTTCGAACTTTGCAGCTTTTTTCCCTTTCCAGTTTGACTGGTGCAGTAGTTGCTGACCGTTTGGATGTTTCATGAAGCTCTGAGAAAGTCTGGAATCGAAGATTTTCTAGTAAAACTCTGTAAAAAGGGATCATTCTATTAATGCACAAGTCTACAAGTTGTTGTTCAGTGACATTTAGGTCGTGATAATCCAAAGCTTGGACTCTGAATTTCTTCACACAATCGTTCATATGCTCATTGTTCTCTGAAACATCCTTCCTAGATCAAAGAGAGTAACTTGTTCCGAAACGAAGAAGTATTTTCGGTAGAAAGCATTAATCATTTCTCCCCAACTGGCGATGCTTTCTGGCGCGATGTTATTGTACCAAGTGTATGCTCTTCCTGTCAGAGACTTTGAAAATTCCTTTAGACGAACAACATGGTTGGCTCATGTTCGCCCAATGATTCCAAAAATCGAGAAACATGTTCTCGAGCATTGCTTGTTCCATCATAAAGCGTGAACGTTGGAGAAGTATAACCCTTCGGAAGAGGAACTCTATGTATAGCAGAAGGATATGGAGGTTGGTGACGATGGACATATGATGTCTTGTCTTTTCCACGATCCTCCAGAAAGCGCTCCAAATATTCACGAGTGATGAAACTTGTTGGTTCCTTTGCCGGTGGGTTATCTGCAGTATTGCAGACTTTATCATCTTCTACAATGTGGATTGGGGAGATTTCAGGATCTACAGTCGAGGATGTTTCCTTAGATTTTCCTTTCTCCGACTGGTGTTGGGTCTGAGCTTCCTCAGACGATAGCTTATCCGTGAGATTCTTAAGGTAAGTGCACAACTATTTCTGTGTTGCAGCCATATCTGTCTGATTCTTGGCGAGAAATTCCTGAACCTTCATGAGATCAGCTATGGTAGGTGGATCTTCTCTGATTTCTTCAGGAGCTCGGCCAAAGAGAGGATTGTTACTTGTACCGATGGTTTCAGCATGTATACCGGTATTGTTGGTTTGAGAGGTAGTACCAGTAGCGTCGTTGTTGGGAGAAGGAAGAGTAACTGTAGTACCACCATTGTTGCTAGTGCTATCAATGTTTGAGTTATGGTTAGGATTTTTGACTGAGCCTGACCTAAGATCGACCATCTTTGACGAATTGGGATTGTAACCAAGAGATTAATCTCCCACTGTGGTCGCCAATCTGTTGATTGGTGAAAACGATTTGCTGGTTTTTTAGGAAAGTGAAGAGACGAGCATGCAAGCGGAGACTCCTCAACCGAGAAAATTGTCTAAACTTTTTTCAAACAGATGCACTGCACGGGAGTGCTTTGAGTTTGAGAGATCAATCTGTAGGACTCCGGCCTAAACCAAGACAATGGCCGTTCCAGAATCAATTCGGTCACAAAGAGGGATAAGGGTCGATCTGTAGGAGGGAAGCTGAGAAGTGTGTGAGATCAATGATGATCAAGGATTATGAATGTGTTGATGATTTCTGCAAGTTTGCGAACTGTTGAGTTCGGATGAGATAAGTTTTGATCGATTGAGTGATAATTTCTTGTATGTCGAAATTATTCTTGTTCAATCGTGGATTTAAAAATTTATTTATATTGCAAGAATGGTAGACATATCGATCCCAGTAAGTATGAAGATTGCTGGAGTGAAAGAGTGGGAAAGTGGGAAATCATGGTTATACCAGTTCCATGTCGTGCGAAGACTTGGTTGATTGTCCATCCACTACTTTGCTAACTCCCTCAATTGCTTTCACGACTTACTCATATTTATCATCGTGGGTGTACACACGTGCTGTAGGCCGCCATACCAAAACCCTAGTGAATATCCCCCCATGTGACGTGATTGATGTCTCATGAATGTGGAGTCTGCAAGGCAGACGTGTAATTAATTAGTCAGTTATTGACTTGACCAGATGATGAGTCTTAGCCATGATGAGTCAAGCATAATGAACGAATGTGGTATGCTCTGAGACTCATGGATTGAGCATAAGGTGTATGCTGAGAGTCTAAACTGAATAATGAAAAGACGTTGAGTCCTGATGAATTGTGATACGTCATTTTACCAGTTGAGGTAATAACGATATTTTTATGATTTGGATCGAGCGTCCGATGAGATTGCTCGACCAAGGATTTATTTTGATTTGTCGAGTATTCGACTGGAAATCAAAGATATTGCAGAATGCTCATTTCTGATCTAATATATCACAGAGTAGGAATCAAAAATATTGGATGGTCGTCCGTCCGAACCATGTTGCTCAGTCGAGCAAAAATGTTGGTAGCAGGACCAAACCTTAAATATAAATTAGAATATTGATTGCTGGATCAATATAATTCTCGAATGTTTACAGTTGAATCAACATGAGAAATATTTCTCGGTCGAGCAATTAATAGTTGAATCAATGAGTTCTGAACCCAGTTGATCGTGTATTTTGCTAACTTAAGCAATTTAGTGTTGATAGATGAGAAAAATAAATATTGCTAGTTTAAGCAAATATTGCTCGTTTGAGCAAATATTGCTCGATTCATGAATTATTGGTAATGGGACCAAATAAAATATTAATTGAAAATACTGGTAGTTTGACCGAATATTGTATGATTAATTAGGATTTTGATTGTTGGATCAACATAAAATTATTAGCTTTTTAACTTGCTCAGAATTATGATTTGTAGAGCATTTGGTTTTAAACCCTAATTTTTGATCGATTGTTGATCAATTTATGATTTACTGAAAATCTTCCAATGAGTGAGAGAGGGACCGGCTACATGGGATAATGGCCGACCATGTAATTCCCAGGTGCTCGAATGAGCATACACCAAAGTCCTTGTAGACCAGTTGGTGAAAGGATGATTAAATGCTCGTTTAATCATTATTAAAATAGTGCTCATCTGAGCATCAGGTTGTAAAACCTAATTATGAAAAGAGGTGGGACCGAACAAGGGGTATGAAAACCGGCCCATAATGGTCGTGGGACCGACTGATGGTCGATTGATCGAATTCCCAGTTGTTTGGAATGAGTTTGAACCCAATATGAATTAATTAAGTCAAAATCATAAAAGGATGTGGGACCGGCTATTGCAAGCCAAATGGCCGACCTTGGTCGGTCAAGGTAGTATGCCCATGTCACCATATTGTCCGTGACCCAATTCTTTTAGACCAGTTGGTGAAAGGATGATTAAAAGCTCGTTTAATCATTATTAAAATAGTGCTCATCTGAGCATCAGGTTGTAAAACCTAATTACGAAAATTGGGGGGACCGAACTAGGGGCATGAAAACCGTCCCATAGTGGTCGTGGGACCAACTGATGGTCGATTGATCGAATTCTCAGTTGTTTGGAAAGAGTTTGAACCCAATATGAATTAATTAGGTCAAAATCAGAAAAGGATGTGGGACCGGCTATTGCAAGCCAAAGGGCCGACCTAGGTCGGTCAAGGTAGTATGCCCATGTCACCATATTGTCCGTGACCCAATTCTTAGAATTTTGATATTTTCTGGTGCGCGTTCGAGCAATATTTTGGATTTTCAGAAGAGTTTGATCTTGACTGGAACTCTCGATTTTGCTTGAATGAGCAAGTAGAACTTTGCCCGTGCGACCAATATTTTAAGAATATTAAAATGATGTGTTTGCCGTGAGAATCCCGAATGGTCGTGTAACCATTTGACTTTTGGCTTTTTGGTAGTTTGAGCAATATTTGAGAAATATGGAAAGGCCGTGTTTTTTGCTCAAACGAGGGAGTTTCATGAGATTAGAGAAGAAATAATAATAATAATAATAATAATATGGAATTCGGGAGGTGTGGGACCGGCCAAGGCCAAGGCATGGCCGGTCGGCTCGTGTTCCTGGTCCCGTGCTCTTCCCTATTTTATATTATATTATTATTTTTCATCATGTGAGGAAACATGGAGAAACTAGGAGTTTTGCTCAAACGAGAAAGTTTGCTCAAACAAGGAGTTTTCATGAGACAAGGAAAATAATAAAATAGGTAAAAATAAAATAAAAGGAGAGGCTCGACCGGCCACGGCGACATGACCGGTCGGCCGGTGGGCCCGGTCCCGTGCGCCTCTTGTTTAATTTATTTTATATTATTTTCTTTCCCTACTTTGCATAGGTTTCCTCGTTCGTCCATATTTTTGAATGCTTGTTTATGCATTTGGGTGCTCACTTATGCATATTCGGGTCCTCGTTCGTGCATTATTGTTAAGTACGCTCGCACTATTTTCTCGGGGCTTACTCGGTGTTGGCCTAATTGCCCGAAAAGTGATTATCTATTACTAATCCATGGAATTCAGCTGAGAATAAGCCATGAAACGGAGTAATGAGATAGATTGAATATCTAATACTAATTCATGGAATCCAACTGAGAATAAGCCATGAAACGAAGTAATGAGATACAATAGATTATTTTCTAGGAATTCAATTGATGAATGCTGCGCTAGATTTAATCTATGAATTTCTCTATACTAGCATGCGATATGTCTAGGAGCGTTTATTCAAGAATCGAGGTATGAGATGGTAAAGGCATCATACTCGTTTTGAATATTAATTATGTATATTCAGGGAACATTGCGATATCCTGAAGACGTTAACGCTCTATACTAGCATGCAATATGTCTAGGAGCCGTCCAATCATTAAGATTCTATACATATGTATTCTATATAGTTAGGGAACAGTGTGACATCCTGAAGACGTTAACGCTCTATATTAGCATGCAATATGTCTAGGAGCCGTCCAATCATTTTCGATTCTCTATAGAAGTGTTGATGAAATATGTGAAGTGTCGAAAGCTCAGTTGAGAGGCTTTACGAATCACATATTCACGCCTGCTCTGAGAGGATGTACGCTCAGTCAGAGATTATGACATGAGCTTTCACGTCTGAATCCTAAAATATGAATTTAACATATGATTTTACGATTTTAGCCTTTGTCGAAAATCCACCATCAACACCTCATTTTTCCATAGTTAGGTTTTACTAGCTATTGCTCAGTCAAGTACAATTTTAATAATGGTTAAACATCAATTTATCATTATTTCACCCACTGCTCTGCAAAGGAGCTTGATAAATGCTCAGTCTAGCACCTGGACACTACATGGACGGTCCATCACCTCATGTAGCCGGTCCCTCTCTAATTTATTGGTTGATTCTCAGTTGAACATCCATTGATCAAAATTAGGGTTTTGAACTGAATGCTCTGTCTAGCATAATTCTGAACAGGTTCAAACACTAATATTTTAATACTGATCCAGCAATCAATATTTTAATTAATTAAATAATATTCGGTCCAGTTACCATTATTTTTAAGGATTATATACAAAAATAGGTCTATTTTTGGGACCTGCTTTTCAAATCTAAGCCAAATTTCTGTTTCTTACGACAAATCTAGGCCGATCGAACGGATTCCATCCAAATCCATCATCTCAGTCAATATCTCGCCAAAATTTCATAGGGTGTTATCTCGTGGACTGATAGAGATTACTATTATGCCCTTCTCATGAATGTGGTGGATACATGGAAATAATGCCACACATGCATTCTTCTGGGGCGTTAATCTAAGATATGGAAATTTCATTGATTTCCAACAGCTACGATTTTGAAAGGACACTAGATTTTATACCCGTGCTACGTAACGGGCGGCTCCGCAAACCATCCTCCATGACCTTTATAATCACCTATGAATAGTTTAGTTGATAGATTATAGAAATTCATGGGCTAAATAATTTGTCGCAACTTGAATACCAAAGCACTATTTAAATTTCCATAAAAATGAGAAAAACATTGTTGCATTACCTAAAAACATTGTTGGATACGTAAATAAACATCCTAATCCGCATCGGGCATCTTTTTCTTTTAACCATATTTTTGATGGTGTGATGTGGCTTCGCCACGGCTCATTGCTAAGGAATTTTGATTTGGTGTGGCTCGGCTACGCCTCGCCCCATCCAGATGCATCTTTAATTTGGTGTCGTGCGGTTTCGCCCAGCCTTGTCGCGATGCATTTTTTATTTGGTATCGCATAGTTTCACCTCGCCCCGTCGCGATGCAGTTTTATTTGGTATGGCTCGGCTTCGCCTCGCCCCATTGCTTAGGAATTTTGATTTGATATGAGAGCAAACATGATCCCACGACTTTTTCGTTGCCATTTCTGTTCTGAATTTGTTGATAACTTCAACATGGACCTGATTTAAGACATTGAAACAAATACAAAGAATCAGGTGACAATCACACCTTGGTTAAACTTAACTTAATACAAATCCTGCAAGTCATATATAGATTGAATAAGTAATGTGTTGTTGAATTGTAAAGTCTGTTGGGATCTCTCAAAAAAGCATAGCCCCAAGTTACAGAAGAAGTGAATACAGGACTCCAGTGAATCTCTTATAAAAATCTTATTTCACATTTGGGAATATCAAGATATGAAAAAAAAAAAAAAAAATCCATTTCAAACCCCAAAAACATTTGAATCCAAAAAGATTGGATAGGGCACTTGATGCCCAAATATTAAGACTGGTTCATCTTCACAGTATCTTAATAAGCTTCCTCACATATTGTGCAGCAGAAATTGTTAAATATTGGAGACTAAATTCCTGATAGAAATAGATTTTACAGGCAGTTAATTAAACTAAACAAACTGAACGTCATAGAACACAAAGAAACAACAAAATGCAGTAAAGGCCATAAATTGTTGTGATTCAGAATAGATAAAAGATTTGTGTAGTGCAAACTGAAGAGAACATTTATTTCTTTTCTTTTGTGTGTCTCTTCCCAAGATTCCTTGAAGATTTACCTATCAATTCAATTTTACAAAATCTACTAATTAAGATATTCAGCTTTAATATTCAAATAAGTCATAAAGACCTTACCACGACTAAGGTCTGTTTACGTTGATAGTCTAACTCTGCATCAGCGAATAGATTATCTCCTAACCCTTATTTGCTAAAAGAAAATCTGGACAACCAAAAATTAAAACAGAAAAATGCACAAATCGATCGAAGCGTAATGAAAATCTTAATAGTTATGTTTAAATGATTTGTGTACCTTGTTTACAGAGACAAAACCGCCTTAGCCAAGCTTATTATTAGCAGTAACCAAATTCTTAGTGGCAGCTCCTATTGTACTGAAGATGAATTGAACGTATCCGTTACTCAAAACGTCTGTAATTATTGACTCCATGAAAACCACCAATTCAGTCATTTACCTGCACAGTTGGATGATAATAAATTTATGTTCCCGCATCAATCCAAATGTTAGAGTTCAACTGTGAATTATCGAAGAATTTTAACGTTAATGTTCCAAGTCTGAACTCGGTGATACATGTAGTCACGCATCAAAAAACTTGATAGTTAAAAGAAAACCTGCTTTGATCTTCAAAGACCATACCGTTTACGAACTACTCGTCACAGTTAGATGCACTGGATTTTATTGGATGTGCATCTACCAAAGAATTCAACAGTGTAAGAAACTCTGAGCTCTTTCAAATTCTTCACCTGTATGTCCAAATTTATTATTTCTGATGTTGTAACGCAATATTTCTCATATCATTGATGCTGCAAAAGAATGGAAGCGATCTATCAGTACTTCTCATATTATTGATGCTACAAAAGAATCGCACAAAAATGTGTATAATTAATGTCTAAGGGGATTTTATAATGAAGTTTCAAAAATAGAATCGCTTCCACCAAACATTTGCAGCCTGGGCGATTCGTAGTCTAGGAGGGTTCAGCTTGTCTTGCAGCCTGATGAAGCAAAAGAGAACGTGGTGTTCATTTCTAATCGTGAATGGAATACAGCTCGTTGTCCTTGCATGACCACTAATACAGTTCAAATTGTAAGATGATTCCTTGCATGATCCTTGCTAATTCAGAAACCTCGATCAATCATCAGTCACCAACTTGTTCGTCTGTATAATTATCACCATAGCATCATAAAAATACAATTGGATATACTATAATGATTTGGTGTTCTGATATGAACTACTGGTTTCCAATACAAAAATTAGCAGCATCCGCCAGCACTGTCAGATAAACACGACACATTGCATAAGCAGAAATGTCATCCAAGGAAGCAGGAAAATATCTAACAATAAAAATCCTTCAAAAGATCCCTAAAGGAGTGGCAATTTTTTTCCTCCCTATAAGATGCATTTCATGTTTAAGATGTCTATTAATTTCCATGGGGTTTCCTTACATCTATAAGATTATACTCCTGACTATGACTTTAAATGAATACAACCCAAGGGTAATAGGAGAAACAAACATGCAATTGAGCTCAACCAATAAAAACAGTAAGATGCTAAAAATTACCCATGACGATCTAGCTTCACATTTTTGTTGGCCCTGCAAATGTGTGATGCAATATCATCTGCAAAGATCAACCAAAGAAAGAATAATGTATGAGAACAAAGAAAATGGTTATAACAGCCTTTAAGATATAAAGCAGAAAAAAATGTATTTCAACTACACAATTAGAGTCTCACCGATTACAGCTCGTTGATTCTGTGTCATTCTTCAAGCTGAACCTAACCTCTAATCCTTGGCAAACATAACCCCACAGACCCAGAAGAGTCGGTGATTTAGGCATTTTTACAAACACCCTGTGTGCGGGACTTGGCAGAGATGAATTTGGCATGTACTTTTGACCCTCTGCAATTTCTCCTTCCCTGCAATTCTCAGCAATCAACAAATCACAACAATAAATCATGTATCATTTACACCCATTCATCAAACACAACCAACAACAACCGCGACAACAGGTTCCTTTTGTCTAAAATCTTCAACTGGTTTCCAATGCAAACCCATTCATTCAAATCCTTCACTGACTCAGTAAAATCTTTTTCTTAAACCCTAAAAAGGAATATCGTTCTTACCCAGAAAACCTATAAATCAGTGAAACAATAGCTAAAAAGAAACAATGAAGATAATAAACGAAAGAAGAAGCTGCAGAAAAATAAATAGGAAGGGGAAGAAGAATTGGGAGAGTATGTGAGACAATAATCTTGCTCCTTAGGATATCTAATAATAAGAGGAAGGGGATTAGATCGATCGAAATGGCTAGAACCCTAGCCGAAAACTAATAATGAAGAAGAGAGAAGGAAAACGGAAAGAGGAAAGAGGAAAAGAAAACTCTGTTTTTTTGTTTTTTGATTTTGTTTCGTGAAACTGTTTTTTCAATTAAAAATCGGTATACACTGTTACATTAATAGTATTTGAGGAAAAGTGGAATGGAGAAATTTCAAGGGGGCGGTGACGCTCACTCAAGGGTGGGTATTCTCACCGCGTGATGTGGGGCCTTATATGAGTTAGGATTTTAAAGGTATTGATAGTCAATAATATGAGATCTAAGTATCTCGTTGAAATTTTACGATCTGGATTGCATATAAAACCCTTTAAAAGCAGAAACAGAATCCAATTGTTCACAGATATTTTGGTTCATTCTTCTTCTCTTCTCTCTGGTTCTTCTAAATTAAGGTTTTTTCTGGTGTTAATGGTGGTTCTCAAAAAGATGGTTGTGGTCGTGCTTGAAAACATTTGATTCAGACACGGATTAAATTTTCAATTGAGAAAAGGTTGGTGGGAATTTTTGAAAGATTGGGTTAGGGTGAAGTATTTTGACTGTTGCATGAATGGACGGGTATCAGGGCAAAATTGATTTTTGAATCTGGTTTTTGGTTTGAGTGTTCGAGACAGATTAGGAATATGAATTGTTGTTAAATTTGGAATTCAATCCAGGGAAATATATATAAGGGGTTTAAGAATCACCATCAAGTTAATTTTTGCATCACCAACAAAATGCGTAGCAGGTGTTTGAGAAAACACCTAAGATTTTTTTTCTTTCTTAACTAGTGTTGCCGGCTAACTTGGGTTCTGACTATTTGTGGCTTGCGTTTTGAAGACCATAGAGAGAGTATAAAATTGTTGATTTCATGCAACGTTTTGGAAGCGAGAAAGCAAGAAAGGAACCACGGCCAGTTATATCCAAGTCTTGTTCAGCTGCAAAAGGAACATGACTCAAGGCTCTGTTGATATGTATTTGTAGAGAATGTTTAAGAACCCGCCATAGCTAAAAATCTCGTGTAGAACTTAAAGTTCGAGAAGGTTGTGGGTTTATAGATTGCAAGAAAATACAACTGAAAAGGATGTTGCCGTGGTCTAAGACTATGATGTGATGAATGGTGTAGATGGTTGAATAATTTAAAGATTTGATTGATTAGAAACTTTGGATTGGCATTCAATTTGAGTTTGTAGGTTGAAGATAAGGAGTTGATACTTCAGTTGATAATTAATATGGAAAAGTGAGACATTTCCTTTGCTTTTCGTTTTTCCTAAATTATTGGGCCGACCAAGCGAAGCGAGGAAGGACCTTTATATGGCCACTTTTTTGTAAATAGTAAGTGATCAATTGACACAAAAAGATTGGATTTCTTTTTGGTAGTGTGCACCTGAAAAACCAAAAATGCCCCTCTTATAGCTGGATTTTTTGTCAACTGACCTAAAGGTCGCGGGTTCGAATCCCGGCCACCTCAACAAAAAAAATTCCCTTCTCCTTCGTTCTTCTTCCTTCTTCGTCCCCAATCGAGTTAGATGCCGTGATGGGTTTTTTGCACTTGAAAGAGATGATGTTGTAGAAGATTGAGGTATTGATAGTTCAGATCGGTAGGAAAGAGGATTCTAAAATTGAAGCTGCAAATCAAGATGGGTCTGTTGCTGTTTGAAACAATTAGGGTTTACAGGAAGGATTCGAATTGGTGATTGAGATCAAGGAACCGAGTGACCGTTCATGTCAATCAAGGAAAAATTGAGTGAATTAATTGAATCAGGAAGGTGTTAGTAAAATTGAGATTTTGATTGGGTTAAGATTTCTCATCGATTGAAGAAGAGTAAGTCAGTGAGAAATAAAAGTTAGAGTTTCTTGATTTGATTGAGAAATTAAGTGGAATTAAAGTTGAAACAAGCAAGGAAGGAGGGTTATGTTCTGTAGCGATCAAGGGAAAGGAGGTAGCAAGTGATTCTCCATTTTCAGCGTTGAATTTATTAGGTGTTGGTTGAATTGAAATGGGAAATTATTGATGGTCTTGAGATGGGTAGCTGAATCGAATCAAAGTGAAGGAGCAATTGATATCAGTTGCTTGAGTGGAACTAATTTGAGGTAATGGTTTTTCTTGGTTAACTGAGTAAAGTTATATATGTATATTCAGTTCTGAGTTTACATGAATTGTTAATGGAGTTGTAGTTGTAGTTAAGTTTGTTATTGAATTCAAGGGATTGGTACATATTGGAGATGGAACAAGAATTGAGTTTTGGAATTGATAATGAATTGGCTTTGCATCAACAATTGAGAGTAAGGGATTGATAGTGTTAGTCATCTACACTGAAATGGCAATGAGTTGCTGGTGGGTGTTTACAAGATATGAATATGTTGTTATTGCAACAATGGAAATGATTGAGACTAAGAGAGTGATACAGAGATGTAATGGAGATGCAAGCTGAGTATTATTGTCAGCACTAGGGAAAAGCTTATTTAAGTTGCTATTGTCCAATCAGGTGCTTATTTGGTTTACTATTACTCTTAATTTGTTTGGCATGAGCTTGCCAAATCTACATTGTAGATCCCGACTCTTGCTCATAGAATTTAATAGTTATACAGCACAGATTGGACATAATGTATTGTCAGATTTTCAGTTTCCCTATGAGCGATTTAAAATTTTAAAGTGGGTTTATTACCGAAAATGATTGTTGTTGTAGCGCCCCCAAAGCTAGCAGCTGACTAATCTAAGAGATTAACTAAATAAAGAGGCACTAAGGATCTAAATCATATACTTAAGCATTTAATTAAGAAATCTGCTACAACACTTAACCCAAAAACTAGCCCCGCTCTGAAGCATATATATACAAGAACTCCTCTCAAATGATACATATATAATAGTCATTTGGTTTACAAATAAAATATACAAACATAATAAACATAGCCGAAGTTAATCAATTAACAAACTAAACTCCTCGAAGCTTCCGCTGCGCAACTCTGATCTGTCTCTTAAACTGAAAGTGGGAATTGAGTGAGCACATCATCCCTAAAAGGGGTGCCCAGTAGAAATAACATCTAACTTTCAAGTAATCATTGAAAACTAATGAAACACGGGAAGACAGTAAAACATATTGTAGAAACTTTTTCAAAGCAATTTAAGAAGAACAGTAAACATCCATGTAAGAGACATGTGTTGCCCGCACAATACTAAAGAATAATATTGAGGTGTATCGCCCTAGCCATAGATAATATTACGGTGTATCGCCCTAGCCATAGAATACTGGATATAAAGGAAGAATAATATTGCGGTGTATCGCCCTAGCCATAATAATATTACGGTGTATCACCCTAGCCATAGAATACTGGATATGTAAAGTTTGGGGCACACATCTCATACTAAACACTCAAATAAACAATCATGGATATGGAACTAACTCCTTCGTCAAACAATGTATAATATTCAATGCCAAATTCCAGCACCTAGATAGTAATATTGTGGTGTATCGCCCTAGCCATTGCATAAAAGCTCGAAAGTAAGTAGGTATAAATGAAGGAGCAGTATCATATATACCACAAATGGGAATTCTTATTTCCCAAGCATTCAAATGGAAATTCTTATTCCCCAAACATTCACAAAGAAAAACAATGCATTACAATTCATTTCCAAGCAATGGAAAGATTAAAAGAATCAACAGTACTTTCGGAATTTAAAATAAAACAATGCATGGAATACACAATCAGACAATGCATGAGTTTGTTAAACATAAACTTTTGTAAAAGAAAACAACAATAATCACAAAAGAGTTAAACGTAAATTCCCACCTCTTTTGATGACAAGCCACGCCTACCTCGGATCCACGATCCACTGGTTCATCCTTTGAATCGATCGTTGTTAATATAGACGAATTGTTATTCACACAAGAACTCTAAGAATCTAGCCAAATGGCTCACACAAGAATCATACAAGTCTATCTAATGGTTCTAAGCCCATTTATGACTTTACACATTTTCATTCCCTATCTTTAGCATAACAAAGGTTTACTAATTCAATTGGGTTGATTTTATAGTCCATTAGCTAAGTCTTATGAGTATCTACAACTTTGTAGAAGAAGCCAAAAGCTAATTCGGACCATAAAGGGTCCAAAACATCAATTTAAGAAAAATGGTTCATCCTAGTCAACTAACAGTCGCTAACGGTCAAAAGTCAACTAACAGTCAAGGTCAAAGGTCAAATCAACGGTCAACTGAGTCAAATCGGGTCAAGGATCCAACTCAGGTCAAGTCATGGGAAAACGGTGAGTCGACTCAGTCCACAAGACTTATTCAGGTTATATAAACCAAGGCCCTTGTACAGGCCAAACACTCTGCTGCTCCATCATGGTGCAACAGCAACAGACTTTACAGTCCAAAAATCCTATTACAGACTTCATTTCAACTCTTTTTCTAAACAACCACAACAATACAATTCTCATCTTAAACTTCATAATCAAATTACAAATACAACTATAGCCTACCTGCAGTTCAGCAGTTCCAAGCTTTACAGCAATCATCACCCCTTAGACCTGAACTTCACATATCTTCCATTTTCTCAATTCAACTATACAACAACCCTTATTCTAGGTTCAGCTGTAACACTACCAATTGTAGCTTAACATCATACTTAGAACAATCTTACATATCACCAGTACAACTGCAGTTCCATAATGTACAGAACCCTCACCTACAACATCATAACTCAGCATCACCTCTAACTTCATATCCTTGCAGTATAAGCTCACCCACCTTTACAACAACTCACTGCAGTACATCAGCACCCCTTGAGATCACAATTCCAGAAGAGACCATACTTAGTCAATCCAAAATTCCTCAATGCATAACCACCACTTACAATTCTTCCCTGTAACTTAATATATTTCTACTATCTCAACAATATTACTAAGACCCACAGTACAACATAAACTTCTCCACCAGATTAATACCACCACCATTTCAGTTTATCACTACCAATTGTGGTTCAATTCCAAGCTATGGCCACCAAACTGACTCACTGCCAATCAACTTCAACCACCACATACACTGCAACAACCATATCACCAGACTCCATTTTTGTGCAACAACACCAGCCACACAAACATGTTCTTCACCACAATCCAATAAATATTCTTCCATGCCACTCATCTCGATTATCATTCTAAAACAAAACTCATTTCTTGTATCATCTCCGTTCTCTGAAATTTTCAAGATAAACTCTAAACATCTAAAACTATCTCTCTTAGTCATCAAACCCATCTCATATATCCGTCTATAGATAATCCAAAAACTCAACAACATAAATTGCAGGACTTGAACTAAAATCACAGAGAAGAACAATTACTTTATTTACCAACTCTGAAGTCTTCTTATTCCATTCAACAACAGTATCGTCTTTTCCATCTGCAACCCAAACTCAAGAACCCTAAATCCAATTCTATTTAAGAACCCTAATTTCTAATTCTTCATCCAAACAATCCAGAAACATCAATTCATCAACAACCCTTCCATTCTCTGACTATCACTATCTCAACTTACTGATCAATTCCAAACAACTTCGAAAATAAATCTACAAACCCTAATTCTCAAATTAACCACTTGTTCTTCAGACCTAAAATAAAAACCCTAATTTCTTCGATTCACCTTCATAAAAACTTCACCTCATCAACTCGATAAAAACCCCTCAATTTTTCTTCCATTAACAACTCAATTCACTTCTCAATTTCATACCAAACCCTAATTCGATTCAGTAGCATCATCTCCCCTTCTCCCGAGCTTAACTAACATCAACGTCTCTACCAACAATCAACTATTAATGATTCCCCTAAGTTTTTCGATCTCAAAAACACCAAATCCTCTCATAGAAACTTGAGAGATGAAGAACACACGGAGAGGAGGAAAGAAGAAGAAAGAATAAATGAGAAAAAAGAAGAAATAAGATATGATTTATCTTCTCGGTTTGGTGTCGATAAGATCAAGCCAAATTTACTGATACACCCAACGATTCAGATATGGGCAGCCACCTAGTGCTTCGACAAAAAGACAATTCTACCCTTCAAACAAATCTACTAATATCTTCTTCATCTGATATCCGAATGACGCACTCGAGCAGACCATTCCGCGTAACTTTTCGAGATCTATCCAGCGGTACTAGTTTCGTATCTAGTTCGTTGTTAGATTAATTCCTATTAATTAACGTTCGCGTTAAACTAATCGAGTTATTATAGGCTAATTCGTTACTTGACTGGTCTAATAGCGTTGACGAGCTTAAGGGTCTTTACAGTTGTACCGGGAAGAAAATCCCGCAGCTAAAACCGTGTGAGGAGATGTGGGTTCCACATCATGCCCATTCCTTATCTAGTGCTAGGATCGCTCCCAATCTAGCCCTTGTTTTCCTCCCCGGGATTTTTCACGGTAATAATGACGGTCAACGTAGCATCACTCGTTTATTACATTTGATTTTTCAATTGTTGTAGATGTAGAGACCCTCAGTGTCCCACTTCATGTTTAGTTTCATGCTATCGGGGTTTAACAAGTGCTGGAGATTGTGCTTTAGGTTACTGCTTATCATTTGCTGGGGAAGGAGCACCGTTACTTATCATTGGTGCAGTGATCGCACTAGTAATTTTTGCATTCTTTGGGTTGATCTGTAGCATTCTTGTGGATGCAATTGCTGGGAAAAGAATCTGGCAAAGGCACTATCACATACTTGCAAAGAAGATGCGGAAAAAAGTGAGTTAAAACTATCTCAATTCATTTTATGTCATACCAGTGTTAGAGCATTGGTTTCATTTTATCCCATTCTAAAAGCCGTGCTTCTTGATGGACCATGAGGTGTTAAACTTAAAAATTCCACCATCTTTTTATCATATAACCACACTGTGCTAAAATCACACACCTATAGGGCAGGTAAACAGCAATGTTCTTGTTATATAACAGATGCCCTTTCCAGTGCACAACCGGCCAAACTCTCTGAGCTGACATGTACATTATTAGTTGTTACGCCATTTTGATAGAATCTTACATGAGGAATGCATTTCTCTGTAGCAACAAGTTTAGTGGATGCTTGAGTTTGTGATTCTGTATTTTAGCTTTTTCTTTGTCTGTATCGTTGTTCATATTTTAGAGATAATAGACAAATGTTATGGGATTAAAAAAAGGCGCGTAGAAGAACAACGGTTACAACAGTTAGCAATTTCGACTCAAGAATCTCTAAAAATTTGAATACAAGAAATTTGTTTTACATTATCAACTTAATACAATTTTGTTTTCCAAATTAGAATTATGATAAAAATTTCTGAACATCTCTTTTACAAAAAAAATTCCTTTACAAATCTGAATCCGTGCAATCACGTAGTGGTGTCGTTTCATCAAGTTCTTCGGTCGGCCCTCCCACTGTGGAAACGGTTGTACTAGTATAGAAGAACATCTCAAATAATGGTTATCCAATTTAAATTTCTTGCAAGCTATGATTATGGTATGTAAAATGTGAATATGGACGAAGAAGTTTGATTAAAGTTATGAATTTGATTGGTATGATATTTCTGAAGTGTGCAAATCAATTTGTTACAGTGTTTTTCTCGTGTTAAAGACTACAAGCAGAGTGCACGCGTGATGCACGTCGACGACGGAAAAGTATAACTACCGGAAAAGTGAGAACGGCCCAGGAAAAGAAAAGGCGATGAAGTATTAGGATAGTTTCTAATTTAAGGTCCTTATACTTGTTTATTATTTCAAATAAACCCATAAATAATTAGCATATCTAACTGAAATCCTTTTCAATCTAACGGTTAAGATATAAATACGAATTATATCCAATGGCTATGGTGAATTGTTCAGACGGAAATTCTTTTAGGAATCTCTTCAGATCCGATGGATGAATTTTAAATCAGGGAGATCTGACGGTTTCAAGTAGTTGAGCTTTAAGATTTGTTGCTCTCGTTAAAAGGGGGAGATATCTAAATAGGCTATAGGTTGTTAACTGAAATGACTTCCGAACTAGAAGTCATGTCGGAAACTATATCCTACCACATGATGCAGTTGATGTGTCTGGATAGCTTAATTATACAATGCAAATAAGTGTTATTGTTAAATGGTGCTGATCAAATTGGTTCTCGTAGAATCATAAGTATAACTTCATGATGTTTTTAGAGTTGTTCACTAGTTTTACCTTACAGGTGAAGGTGAACAAGACAGAGTGGGAAAGATGGCTGTATGAGTACGACCAATCCCGAGCTTTCTATTTTTTGTGGCTAGATCTGTTGCACATGTACACTATATGAACGAGATCTTGGCCATTCCCTTTATGATGAAATATTTGTCGTTGATCTTATAAGGGGAGTTCGAAGGACTAAAACGTCTTTTACTGGAAAAAAATGTGGATAGGTGGCAAATAACTAGACCTAACTTTCCATTCACAGTTTTGGTCAAAACTGGCCTAGTTTTGTAAACCACATAAAAACAGACCTATTTTTGTAAAATGTCATATTTTTAATTAATATTTTATTTAGTCATACTGCCAATATTCATTTATTTAGTAGTATTTTCTCTGACTAGCAGCATTTAGTCTGGCCATCAATTGCTTCATCTGTCAATAACCCTAATTGCTTCATCCAGCAATGTGGGTCACGACCAACAAGGTTCAGAACCATCACCTCTAATAATATTGATTCGACTATCAATATTTAATTCCTCTGCATAAGAATACTCCTCATATTGATTCGGCTATCAATATTTGAGTAACAGTATTTCTCATGTTGGTTCAGCTAACAACATTTGAGAATTTCATATTGATCCGTCTATCAGTATTTCATTTCATCTGATCGTCGACCAACATTTGGTTCGTCAGTCGACCATTTTTTATAATCTCTTCTCGTTATTCGAATGATTCATGATACATGGATCGAGAAAGGTCTTTATGATCATTCAGTAATGATTATTTTCATAAGTGCTTAGTGCACCAACATAATGGTTTATGATCGATCCAACAATCTCATCAAACCATACCCAAGTCATTCAACTATCATTATTGCGTCAGCTACATAATGACGTGTCACGGTCAGTGACCTAATTCAACGTTCATGGTCTGCAAAGTATGTTGTTGTTTCAACATTTCATGCGTCGTTCATCATAACCTTGAACTTCGTCTGTTCAGTTTATAGTTTAGACTCATAGTATTAGGTCAAAGATTGACCACATAAAATACGTCTGTAAAGCATATATTCACATGAGACATCAATTTATGTCACATGGTGGATATCACTAGGGTTTTGGTCTGACATCCTATAACATGTGCTATGTGAAGCACATCCACAATGAGAGTTTTGGTAAGTCGTGATGGAAGTTAAAGGAGAAAAAATAATAGTGGATGGTAAATTAATCAAGTCTTTCACGCAAACTGGAAATGGTTTTTGCATGATCTCCCACTTCCCCATTCTTCCACTTCCTTCAACTTTCACCACTTACATGAGATTAGTGTGCTGCAATAAATAGGTTTCTGAACCTCTGATTTGATAAGACTAACGAGATTCAACGTAAGCAAACCTACGTCATTCAAATTATCAAACACTTTCAGAATATTTTCTATCGTCAACACAGAGATTTATCTTCAAAGAAGTTGAACACGTCACATCATCAACGAATCAATCTCCATTGATCTCCACACAATATCAGCTTTCCTCCCTATAGACCTACCCTTTTCCTCCTCTTGTGACTGAATTGAACCTGGAACATGCGATTTGTTTAGGCAAGGGTCCTACATATTAGTCTCTAGAACTCAAAATACTCCCATGTAGTACATTTGTTTAAAGATTCAGGCGATTTTCTACTTCGAGCATTTACCTCCTCCACCACTTTTTACCAGAAAACCAGCAGGTCGTTTTTCCCCACAAACAACAGGTTGCATTCATTCAAGGTGATGGTAATGAAGTCACACTAGAGAAGACGAAATATGACGAATATGATAAAGGAAAGGAACATTTGATACCCGTAAAGAGAGAAAGTCTAGTTGTCCGCATAATTCTTAAATATCCTAAGATTGATGGCGAGGAGGAAACTGGCGACGGAAGAGTATCTTCCGTACATAAGTTTTCTGTGAAGGTAAGGTTTGCAAACTGATTTTAGATGGTAGGAGTTGTGAGAATTTCGTATATTAAGAAGTCGTCAACAAGTTGAGTCTTTCAACTGAGAATCACCCTCACCCATATAATATTTCCTTGTTTAAAAAGGGAAATGAGGTGCCAATTACAAGAAGCTGTTTGGTGAGATTTCTATTGGCAACTTTGAAGATGAAGTATGGTGTGATGGCGTACCCGTGGATGCTTATAATATACTATTGGGAAGACCTTGGTTATTCGACAAAAATATGACACATGACTGAAGCTAATACTTATACCTTTAAGTATAATGAAAAGAAGATGACCCTACACCCTATGAAGGGATAAAAACTACAAGGAGAAAAAGATGAGAAACTGCAGTCAACAAGCTTGTTTACATATAAACATTCTCAGCATGAAGACGAGGATTTGGGTGTGATTTACGTATTGTGTAAACCCACAACCGATGAACAACATGGAAGCAATAAACAACCATAAAAAGTTGTTGAATTGTTGCAATGTTTCCAAGAGCTTGTACCTACAGAATTACTGTAACAAGATATTGAAGATGATGCACATGAGGAGTTAGAAAAAATTGTTTCATGGACACGTCAATGATGAAACAACACTACTTTCAGTTAATGGGAATGATGGACATCAAGTCCACGTTGATTGGAGTCCACCTTTGATATACGATACATATCCGAAAAATGAAGTTTCGGGTAAGTCAAACTATTTTGATCCTTTTGACACAAAGATGGTAACTGTTTCACTAAATCTATGTCATCTATATTATATTCGTGTGAATCCAGTCTTAAACATAGAAGATGATGTTGCTTATACACCTAGCTGGGTACCGTTTTCAAATTTGTTACTAAACAAATTCATTCAAATGATGCAGAATATGGAGGAACGGTTGGATAGCGGAGCTGACAAGCTGGGCCAAGTATCTGATTTAACTACTTACAAAAATCATAGTTTGGGGAAGGACTTAAGCGTTGCGAATGCTAACCTAAGGCACAAAGCGTTTCAAGAAGGAGAACAAGTCAGTGAGTTTTATAATAATAAGAGTTTTGTTTTCGATCGTGGCAAGGAAGAAGAACCATTCAAGACATACGCATAATTTATAACACTTCTCATCAGAGATGAATTTTTTTAATCCTAGGATGGTTGATGCAGGGGCATATCCTTTTTTATTTAGGGTTGTTTTTTTTAGATTGTGTTAGATTGCGTTACTAGTTTCTATCTATAGAAGGGCTTTTATGTCCTCAGTTTAGGTTTCTTTTCGTATGGGTTATCTTTCTAGTATAAATAGGCTATTAGGTTTTCTTTAGAAAGAAGACTTGATTATTATTTTATATAACTTATCATCTATATTGATTATAGAAAAGTTAGGGTTTAAACCTAAAACTCAATTTATCTTCGTTCTTTTGTCTCAACTCTATGTTCAATTCGTTTTATCTTTAGTTGCTACCCTAGTTTACGGTTTTGGTTCCTAGTAGTGCATCAATAATCCTCCATATTTGGGTGAATCTCTTTCCACCAGCTGGATAATTATCCATACACTACCCAACCGGTCTCTCCACCACCAATGGATGGTCCTCATACCCATTAGTTGGTCGGTCTCTCTATCCATATTCGACAACCCTCCATCTCCTGAATCCAAGGCTTCCTAAGGGTTTTAGACTTATGATAAATTTGATCGAGTCTGAGCATCAATAATTTCCATATCGATCCAGCTATCAATATTTTAATTAATATTTCATAATCGGTCCTGTTACCAATATTTTTGTTGCTCGACTGTCCAAGAAACAACATGACATTGGACGACCATCCACTCGGTCGAATATCCAATATTTTTCATTGGACGACCATCGATCATCCAATATTTACCAATACTCTAATTCCTACTTTGTTATTTGACAACTCATGACATGGTGGATTAAGAATGGGTATTCTATAATAACTCGGAAATATCTGATTTTCTATCACATAGTTGACATATCAGTATAGGTCATGATCCAACAATCTCATCAGACCGACATTCATCAATCCAAAATATCTGAGTATCATTGATGCCTCAACTGGCATAATGATATATCACAATTCATCAGACTCGACGTCTATGCATTATCATTGTCCCAACAGACACCTTATGCTCAATTCATATGAGTCACAGAGCATATCACATTCGTCAATTATGCTCGGCTCATCAATGCTAAGACCTACAGTCTATCTAAGTACACATCTGCCTTGAAGACTCCATGAGACATCAATCTTGTCACATGGGGGATATTCACTAGGGTTTTGGTCTGGCGACCTATAGCATGTGTGATGTATCAGTACATCCACGATGAGAAATTTGAGTAAGTCGTGCTAGAAGTTGAATGAGTTAGAAAAGTAGTAGATGAACAATCAACCAAGTCTCCCACACAGTGTGGAACTGGTTAAACCAAGATATCCCACTTCTCATTCTTCCACTCCTCTGCCACCATCACACTTACTGGAGATCAATGTGTTAACTACTTCTGTAATATAAATAGGTTCATCAACTTACTATTTGATAACTGAACTTAACTTATCTAAGTCGAACTTAAAAAGATTTCAATCAATTTGATCAGGATTTATCGACAGTCCATCAAATTTGCAGAAGTCTCCAACGAGAATAATTCAACACATCCACAATCCATCAATCATCATTAATCTCACATAATTCTCATCTTTCCTCCTATAGATCGACTCTCATCCCTCTTTGTGACCGAATTAACTCTGGAACAGCCATTGTCGTGGTTTAGGCCGAAGTCATACAGATTGATCTCTCGAACTCAAATGCACTCGCGTGCAGTGCATCTGTTAAAGGTTTGAGCAATTTTCTCAATTGAGGATCCGCCTATCGCACAACTCTCCACTTTTCCTCAAAAACCATCAAATCTTTTTTGCCCATCAATATTACGGGTCAAGGTCATCTTATGTGGAGGTCTTATTTACACCTTTTGGTTGCGGGTCATTTACTACATAACAAACAATAAAGATACGACTTTCTACCTAAATTTCATCTCCAATCCCCAAAGTCGTATTTAACACTTTTTATTTTAAATTCAGTGACAAAAGATGATGTGAACTCAAGACCCAAGGTCATGAAGAAAGTATAATCTAGAATTTCACCTTTACCGCCACTTAGCCATATCATCTTTTTTTATGATCTTGACCCTTTCATTGGAGATGATAATTGAGTGGAAAAGGTCCTAAATCCTATGTGTCATGATATTTTAAGACCCTGACCTCTTGCATTGGAGATGCTCTAAATAATGTTTACCATGCATCTGAATCTTAATATCACCTCTTGACTTAAAGCATCTCCGATGGTAACTAGATTACTTTTGGGCCCTAACGTTACCTTTTAAATAAGGGAAGTTGATCATAATCCCTTCATAATTTCATTTCAGTCTCATGAAGATTTTTTTTGGGTCACTTCAATTGATCCTTGGTATCCTTTTAGCAATGTATTGTCGCTACTAAGGCTTATCATAGAACGAATATCTCTACTGATTTGGTTAAAGAAATCCCTATCTGGGTAAGTATCCTAAATGCTAAACAAGAACATAAAATCCATGAAATGATAGGTCTTATAGCCAGTTGTAAATGGTGATTTTTGAACCAAAGGCAAAACGGCCATATTACAGCCCAAGGGTAACATTATAATTTTGGTGGTTCAAGGAAAAAATTTAACTATGCCAAAATAACCAACCTAGTCGAGGTACTCAGGCCCATGAATGCGTTCAGTCACTAGGCCATACAGAGAAACATATGAATTTAAACAGTACGAAGCCCGAGAAAGGATGACGAGGTTCAACTCCCGAAGAAGCATAAGCTAACTCAAAACTTAAGAATCCTGGTTAGGAACGGAAAGCTCCCATCACTTCAAGGCGACGAACCTCCATAACTCAGAAGTGAAGAACCTTCGTCCCTCTGAGGCAAAGAACTTCCATCAGTAATAGGCGGAGAGTCTCCATTGTTTCAAGGCGAAGAACCTTCGTCGCTCGAGGCCAGGAACCTTCATCACTCCAAGACGAAGATCCTTCATTACTATAAGGAAAATATCCCCTGGCACTCTGAAGTGAAACTCCAAGGTAAAGGCTCAATCTCTCTCGCATGACCGGCCATGGTCAACTTGTCAGGTTAAAGACCCCTCACCGTTATCTCGGGTCTTTGGCCGTTAAACTATCAGAGACTCCACAGGGTCATCCCATATCTTTGATATAACAACAAGACTTCTTGGCTTTTATAACGGGTCTTGGGTCGATCATGAGACTCCTTAGCATTACCACGGGTATTTTCGAAAAAGCCGCAAACTTCTTAGCGTTACCCCGGGTTCGCGGGAAGTCTATTACTATTCATCATGAGTATTGGCCCTCTCCACAATGCCTCGTCAGGCCCGACACCTTGCCTCCACTACGCATGGATGGCTCTTATAGGTCTATGGTTGACCGCTTCAGCCGGGTTGAATGCCTAGGTCTATGGTTGATCGCCTCAGTCGAGGTCAAACGGCTCGCCTCAGTTAAGGTCAAACGGCTCGCCCCATCCAGGGTCAAAGGGATCGCCTCAACATTCACAACACGATAGGCCTCAGCCAAGCTTGTGCTCTTCACATGATACACGTGGATATAAAAAGGCTTATGAAGCTCTTCACATGACTCCAAAAGACCTCCACGTGTAAGCATATATAAAGTTGTGACAACTTAGAATAATGCTAACATGTTACACGACACAGCACATACAAAGGATGTTCATGTCACAGATGGAGGGATAAACTTAGGGTTTTTGTTTGACGGTTTAAAGCAAAGTGTGGGTATCATCATCCTACCCACACAAAAAGAGAATAGTTGGTCGTGAGGAGTCGGATTAAAATAGACTAGACGGGTTGTCTATCCTTATATATTTATGGGATTTAGCAGAAGGTTGTGATCTTCTAACTCCTTATCGTTATCCCACCGACTAAAGATTAGGGTTTTGAAGAGCTATAAATAGACCCACGATTGGTCATTCTAAACCACAACACAGAACAACAACAAGTTATCTACAACCCTCTCTCTCTCTTAGAGTTTTTTTGTCTGTAACTCTATGTAACTGAGAAAATATAATCTCATCTCTTTCGGCTTACCTCCCTATACCAACCTTACCTTCCATATGCGACTGAAGCAATCTTTGAATGACCATCATCTTTGTTTAGGAAAGGACTATTAGTCATCAGCCTCCCATCCTCACAATCGAACAAATCAAATTACCCGACTAACCCTCGTATATTTTTCGACATATACATTTTGGCGATCATGGTGGGACGGTTGATCTCTCAGTCGTATTTATAGGTTACAATCAGGCCTGTCATCATTGAGGAAGTTGATTCTTAAACCACCAAATATAACTAAAACGTTCCCAGAAACTTAGGTATGGAATTTATGTCAAAGGATGGATTTTTCGTCGACTTACAGAACGCTTCCGGTATTTGAAGAAGAAGTCAAGGAGGCACCACATTAGCTGCAAGTTGGCTCCACGTCTATCAGAGACACATCCAAGGCGTTGAAACTTTACCAGTGTCTACCTCGCATCGAAGAACGCTCATCCTTAGCCAACTCTCTAGGTTGATGTTTGAAATCACCTTAACTTTGACTCCCATAGTGAAAACGTCCTAATGGAACCCGTGCCTTGCAAATCCGCTATTAAATCTCTAAACGTTGGCCAAGAACCAGGACAGGCTCCAAGATACTCAAAAAGATCTTACCGAGATCTCAGATCGGCATCTTGACTCATCTGAAGACCATACTGAGCCTCTTTACCATGTTCAACCTTATTACCATGACGATCCTTATCACCAAGCCGAACCTCTTGAGAATAGCGCATGCATAAGCCGCCGCAGCCTCACTAAAGAATATGATGCCCTCGACGGACGCGAGAATCAAAAGACCAAGAATCCGAACGACTTCATCACTATCGGGAACTAGATGATGCTAGAAACTCAAAGTTTTGGATGAAAAGATTCTCCAAATTTCGTTTAGGTCGAATGTCCTTCGACATGATAGTGGAAACCCGGGAAATTTACTACACTATATTGTTTTGTTCATAACTCTTTCATTCTTTATCAGATTGACCTCATTCTTTATCAGATTGACCTCATTCTTTTTGCATCGGATTTGTATTTCCATCTCCCACAGGATAAAGTTAAAAAAACATTTTGGTAAAACAACTACAAGAACGTGACTAGGAAAATGTTGCAGATCTGTTCTATGGTTGCAAATCACTTTACCAACGAAGGCACATTTCATCACTCTTCCTGGAGGAGCTAAAGCCCTGGATGATTATGGCTAGAACGTGATAAGGTCTAAGATGAGACCGGAGCCTAAGAGGAAATTTTGACTTAAGTTCAAAGAGTGACTCAACCAGCCCCGATGGCCCCCGCCCCCCAACCTCCCGAGGCTAGCAGGGCCCATCTTTTGTATTTGTCAAATATTTGGGGTCGGTTTTGGTTCTAGATCAGCTAAGGTTAAAGAGTTTTTTTTGTATCAGCAATGAAGGACGCTATTTGGAGGGTGGAAGAGTATGCAATATATAATTTCTTATTCAATCTTTTAGTCATGAAACTTGAGTTAACAGTTTCTGGCTTTTTCGAGCCCACAAAAATACCGCCAACTGTTACTCAAAAGATTCTAATTGTTGCTTAACCAACTCCATCTGTTCCCTTAACGTTTATCGGCTTAATAAGCCCCTTTCTCTATTCGACAACCCCATCGGGCAAACGTGTTTTTATTTCTTCAACCATCTTTCTAAGGATTGACTCAACTCATTAAAAGATGTACGCTCATTGCTTCACTCCGAGTTTTACTCAGGTTTTCTATTAAGACTAAATAGAAACCAATTAGATAAATCTAATTAATGAAGCATGTCCCTGAAAGATAATCATTCCACCCTTTATGAAGCCAGTACTAATGGACTCTTTACCCACAAATGTACCAGGAATTAGGATATATAACTTGATTGTTTCCGTACTGAGAAACGGTACTGTTCTTACAAAAGCTTGAATGGGCACAAAACAAAAAACCGTTTCTGTTCTATCACTAAACTTTCTCCTATTACACATGGTTATGGACCTTGTGGTGCATGGCAGAGGAAACACTGGGCATGTTTTCCTCCAAGAACTAAATATGTATTCTTCTTATAAATGACCCTTTTTGTCTTATACCCCCACACTGCTCCATGATACTATGGTACATTAATTCATACTGTACATGAACTTTATGGGATCTCTGATCAGTCTTTGTGAGAAAATTTGTACTCCAGGAAAATCCTTGTGGGATATACAAATTTTGCCTTGGTTGTGACTTCCATTTTAAAAACCAAGCTTCATCTTCACTCAAAATTTTTGCTTAATATTTGTGATTATCTTGTAATGAATAATAACGTATTAGAAATGTATTTAAACATACAAGGTATTATAGTAATGAATTGTTATTACTACTTGGGATTGGAAATGTGTGAGTTGGGTAAGGTGATGGGGAGATGTATATTGCATCCATGTGATTAGAAATTTGGGCTTTTTATCTCTTTTGAAGAGGAATTGACAGCTATCAAGCATTTGGGCATTTTGTAGTAGTAATGTATTGAGAGAATTTGGATTTTCTTTGTTCTGGCAGATTAGATTAGATAGCAAATCATTTTCCAATTAGTACGTTAATATTCTAGCTATCTTAATCGTGTGTATAATTAATGCAGCCGTAGAATCTTATACACAATCAATAAGAAACCGTAATTAATATCCTCTGACCAAAACTCTAGTTTACTGTTTTTCGTCCGGCGCATTATTGACATTGATTATCCTACTCGTTTGGATTAGGTTCTGACTAAATTACGTACGTGTACTTTGAGGATAAAAGTAAGAACTGCATTCTCTATTTCCATTTGATAAAGTTCGGTTCTAGAGTAGTAGACTAATTAGGTCTCATCTTTATTTGGAAACCAAGACTGGAGCTCGTTCTCTTTTGGTCATTTAGTCTTTCTTTTGATAGATAAAGCTGCACCAACTAGCACTTACTAAATAAAATTTCATATCATGGACTGTGACTCCAAGACCAAGATGGACGAGAATGGGAATATGCAACATAAACTAAGGTATTAAATATGCTTGAATGTCTTTTAACCGAAAAGAAACATGAACTACTTTGCTTGATTGTTGCTATAATGCATGCTTACTTTAGATTCAGCTTGTATTGTTCACTGAATTTCTTGGAACTATTAGAGCATCCACGGTCATGAGCGGGACTAAAGATCAAATTCCAGACCAAATGTCAAAAAAAATTGGCTTTTTTGAAGGTGAACCGCAGTGATAGCAGACTAAAATTTAGTCAGACGGTTGTATATTGAACGTCTGATATTGAGCGCAAGTATAATAAACGCCTCAAACTTAGGCGTGGTTGTAGTGCTCGCGCGGTGTGGGACGTACGTATTATGGATGCACGGTGTGGGGCATGACTATAGTGAACGTCTAGTGTGAGACGTCAATTAAATTAACGTACAAAGGTCAAGCGGATGTATTAAGCTCGTTTGGGAAAGTGGGATCATACTTTTCATGTCAAGCGCACTTATAATGACCGCCTGATATCAAGCGAACTTATAATGACCGCCTGATATCAAGCGAACTTATAATGAGCGTTTGGTTTGGCGGACTTTATATCAACGTCCCACTCAAACGCTCATTGTATTAACGCTCCACTCTAAAACGCTCACTATACCCACGCCTAGTCCTAGACGCTTGTTATACTCATGCCTAACTTGAAACGCTCGTTATACCTACGCTTCATTAAATTTAGTTATAGTCTCGTCCGGCTACTAAATTTAGTCCCAAACCCTAAAAATCCAGACCAAATATACATTTAGTCAGTTCCACTACGCCTCCATTTCAGACCAAATTTAGATATAGCCCCCAATTATGTTCGTGATTGTGGATGCGCTTAGAGACCCTATCAGGTATAGCATGTGATTAAGTGAAAGTAAAACAATTCAAATCTCCCACCAAAAGGTTATATTATAATTTAAAAGCTTAAATTATTAGTGAAAGAAAGAAAAATTTCCCACTCTCGATACTGCAGTGTTTCAAATTCAAGTTACCGCTATCAATCCTAACAATTTACCATTGTATCTTAGTGACATCTGCAAATGAATATGAAACTTCATGAAAATAATGTAATGTTAGCTTTCACCCAGTGACCTGCTACTCGACCAGTCATCTGCTTAGTTTAAGATTCATCCTAGCTAGGGCCAAATCTTAATCAAATGTCGTGCATACAGCTACATGATTATTTTGCTTTGGCAGTAGATTCTAGCTAGGAGCCTAGGACTAGGAGTAAAATACTAGATTCAATGTGTAAGTACTTAGATTGGAATATAATTACGGGTCTCGTCAACTGGGAACTTGTTATCGTGATTCGTGAATAATAACTGTTACATCTGATCCCTGGGGAGTTGTGTTACTGTTTCTTTTCAGGTAAATTAGGTTTTCGTTAGGACAAAATTAAAGGTACAACTCTGTTCATAAATACTCATCTTAACTTTAAAAAAATTATTACTAAGATCTAAAACAAGATTAAAGCCTGCAAAACCGAATTGAAATGAGTTGAATAATTCTGCTAAAACATGCAGTACTTGATTAGTAAATTTATTAAGAGTATAAATGTTTATTTTAGTTATTAATTTAGTGTTATAGAAATCGTACAAAATGGATTACATTCATGAACCCAAAATTATTGTGGTAGGTTATTAAACTACGATTAATTGTACAGCTGCATCAGCGTAAAATATGAGCAAATAAAGTGCCCACCAGAAATTCAAATACAACTAAATTGTCTTTTCTCCTTAAATTTTATTTATATACCAAACAGTCCCAGTTACCGTATCTGTCACAGTCTAATAATTAAGGTTGATCATAAGATTGAAGATGGAGATCGAACAGCTTTTTGTTTCTTACTTTGCCATGGAGTTATAATCTAAAATTCATCATCTTGTATTCCAAATTAATTTGCAAAATACAAGTACTCCAAATCTGCAGTTTCTAACATGCAGTTTGAGTTCAAAAATGAAATAAAAAAGAACAATTTTATGATATCCACATGAAGAGAATGTAACCCCGACGTTACATAAAAAAAACATAACGTAACTATGAAATGCAACCACCGGGAGAACATTGTACATTATTCATCATTCGCCTGTCCGGCATGTTTATACCAGATCTCGACAACTGAAGAAAAAATGTTATAAATCTTCAGTGATGCTATCAAGATGTGGTCTCCATACGATAGATCGACTCTTGCGAAGTCTACGTGACGAAGATTTCTTTTCCGACAAAAGTCCCGATAAATATTTATCGCAATCAACAACCTTATAATCGGCCTCGGTCTCTTCTTGTGATGCTTTAGTTGGTGAAACTGTAGTGGGTACTACTGATGAGTTTGTCTTGGCAATTTTCTTCTTGAGTTGCCTCCGTTTCTTTTCGGGTAAAGAAGAAGATGGAATCAAGAAATAGATATTACCTCGTTTTAGTTCAGTTTCAGGAGATAAGATGAGAATGCGACGGACAACGCCTTGAGATGAAGGTTTACTGATGACATGATTTGGGTTTGCTTTTAATACTTCACCGGCTGAAATTGGACGTGTTAATTCTTCAACATGACCATTCAAATGAACAATTCGGATCACATCTAATGCTCCACATGGAAGTACACAAGCTAAACAACACCTTAGACTGTTTCCCATTTTTTTTCTTTTCTTTCTCTGTTGGATTTGATTTGGGTTTCTCCTCTTTGGTTTTGTGAGTGTTGATTGATTGAATGAATTTAATGGATGATCATTGAGTTCAGAGGGATGGGGTTTATATAGGTAATAAAATCCGTACTCGTTGGAAATATTTTAAGGCACGAGACATGGAGTTTGAAGTGACGAAGTTACCCTTATTCTTTGTTAATTGTATTAAGATTCATCTGACTTTGTCCTTTGTGTACTTTGCTCAACAACTAGTTTTTAACTCAGAAATGCCTTGGATTCTTAAAAAAAGAAGAGGATAACCGCATATGATATATATTGATACCGCCGATTTAGGAAATCGAAAATCTTACAGAGATTTTTCAAGATCAATAAAATTTCATACATGTTGTAATAGCTCCACCAATTTTTGCCTATCAAATCTATCCCTTCATAACTAAAAACAGCTTCAGAAAACCTTCTCTCTCGCAAAGGAGAGGACCAAACAACTAGGACCAAATTGGTTTTTGTAACAAAACCAATATGTATCAAAGCACAAGGCGTTGACTGGATCAAATCCAACCCAATGTTCCTCAGAACATGTAAATAACATGAACTGGAGTTTTTTAAGTTTAGATTGCCTAAAGCAATCAGGGTAGCAGTGACCCAAGTAACAGTAACAGTAACAGTAGCCAAATAGTATCTAAAATGTCTCAAGTAACAGTAGTATCGTAAGAGTCTCAAGTAGCAGTGGTAAACTAAATCGGTCTTTAAGTGTCTGAAACGGAATAAATCGGGTTGTCTCGGAATTGGAGCTATGGTAACAATTGTAGAAGAAGATCTTAATCCAGTTGTGTCTGTCTTTGTTTCCATTTCTTGGATTAGTGTTGTTCTTGTTTTTGTCTTCGTTTCTGCTGCTTGGACTGTTGATGTTCTTATTGTTGTTTTGGGTGATTTTCTTCCAGAGAGAAACATGCTTAAAAAAATGCTAAAACAACAGAAGTGATTAGAATCATCAGATGGAAGACAAATAACTCGCCGGAACAGACGTCGGAGCTTCTGTACCTGCCGGAGATGATAATCACAGATCTTGGAGCAAACATTGATCAGATCAAGACCCAACTTGAGTTTAACCATTATAAAAACAATCACAAGACTCAAATATAAAAGGACCAAAACAATCGGTAACCCCATGAAATAGTAACAAAAAAGATAAAAAAGCTAGTAAAACGAAATCTAAATTAAGTAAAGCTAAATCTTGATAAAACCGTCCGTAAATAGAAGTGAAGTTCTAAACAGGGGTGCTGGAGATGTTGCTAGATGAACTGAGGTCGAAGATGCTAACAACCATCAATCAAAGAGACAAACAGAAGCTCAAGACCAGAACTGAAATCGGGAAGAAAAAAGAAGAAGTAGATGCTCACCGGAAAATCAAAACAGTAGATGTTCCAGACGGAAAAACCCACCAGCAAACTAAAGGAAAGACAATTATCAACTGAAAGCCACAAATAAGATACGAGAAAGGAGCACGAGCTTTGGGTTTGGAGCAGATCTGAGCAGAACGGCGCTCACGATAATAGGGTTTTCGTCTGTGCTATTTTGGAGAGAGGTTTTTCGTCGGCTTGAGAAAAATAATGCCTTGGATTCTTGAAACGACTGAATTTGACCTAGTCATCTTTTGGAATTAATTCTAAGAAAATTACTTAATCAAAGGATAGCGTTGTCATTTGGAGAATTAAAATGTACGTGTTGTTAAAGTTTAGTTTTGTACTCCCTCGGTTGGGACTGTGAGGGTTTCCCACAAAATTGAAATAATTATTTAGATTTTTTAACCTCAATCATTTTTACTCCATCGAGAAATTGTATGACTTACCCAATGATTTGCGTAGGGTAAGTCATACAAAGAATTCATGGACATTTTTAGAATATTATCGTTTTTGGTAAGAATGTAGAGTCTTATAAGAGGAACGTATCATCAAAATATTAGATTTAAATTCACTATCGTTTGAGCTTTGCGGAGAAAATGACCCAAATCATGTATGATAGTGTCCATCTAAGAGTGCCCAGAATCCTCCCTTTTTAAGTAGAGGTGAACAGAGAAACAAAAGTAATGGATGGACCGCGTTTTTGAAAATCACAAAAGACCGATATTGTTGAGATTATTAGTCCCACATTGTCTGGGCAATCTAATTGAGATCCTGCAGTTTATAATCCTTTGGGCCTCTCCACTCATTGCCAATTGGTTTTGAGTTGGATGCCCATATTCTAACAGATATAATGAATTTTATGACTTCGTAAGTAACCCATCATATTAAATCAGAACTCGCAAAGTTTATGCAATGTCTGTCTAGCTGTAATCAAAAAAAGAAACCAAAGTAATGGACGAACCGCGTTTTTAAAAATCACTAAAGACCGTTATGATGAATTTTGTGGCTTTCGTAACTAACCCAAATCCAAATCCAAATCCAAAGTCTTTTCCAGTAGCAAGTACCGGGTCGACTGGAGAATATCTCCCAAAAATATAACATAGTTTTTACGCCGGCCTGTCAGAGCCTTGCACAACTTGCACCAGGGCAAGCAAAATACTTGACGCTACCTGCGCCGTGATTGTTTATGGGCCAGGTTGTAAGTAATCACCGTTTCAAGGGATTACGAATTCTCGACCATTAATGCGGATATGCTTACACCCTGTCCCTGTTGCAGAAGCTACAGGGTATTTCCCCTTCACATCCTGCCAACTGCAGCGCTACAGGGGTTTTCCTCCCTTGACCATCTGCAGGGTTGTCTTTACGTGTTCGCTGATTTAGTGGCATAGAAATTGACGCGGAATATAGATAATAAATGGTGGTTTGTTAGTCGTCGTACCTGAAACCTACCTCTTCCACGCGTATCGCCGCCCTCCATGTCTGTCTTTCCAGCGCCTGCTCTGCTGAGAGATTTCGATTGCACATGTCCTTCTTTACGCACTCATCCCAAGTTAGCTTCGGTCGGCCTCTGCGCTGCATCCTTCCTTCCGCGCGCCTAATGCAACCCACTCGCACTGGAGCATCATGCGGTCTTCGCTGGAGGTGCCCAAACCAGCGCAGCCGATGCTGGGCGAACATCTCTTTGATTGGCGCTACAATCCATCATGTTAAATCAGAACTCGCAGAGTTTATGCAATGTCTGTCTAGCAGTATTCAAAAAAATCCACATACATAGTGAGACTCTTATTATCAACCTCATACATAAAAATTTAGCCATTTAAATTAATCACCTTTTGTCATGGTCGGTAATAGAAATTATCGTAACAGAAAAACCATTTTAATTTCAGAAATGCTAGATATGGTAATTAAATATGTAAATGTTAGACAAAGATTTCTCTAATGTAAAATTTATATTTTTACTTAGTTAAGTCGAAAAACTACCCCTAACATGGTATTCAATATGGAGTGATCAATATGATTATAAGATCTTTGTGCACAAGATGGATCAATATGATTATAAGATCTTTGTGCACAAGATGGAGTGATCGTTAAAAGACAAATGAGACACAAAAGGGTTAAATTAGTCGCTCAAATCGAGTATATATCACCAAAGTTCATTTTGATACCCTGATATCAAGTGTATTACCCGAGCAAAGCAGAAACAAAAGTTGAACTATCCAAGGCAAATCGAAAACAGATTATGATTCTCACTTCTACTGGGGTTTTTGGCTTTTCTCGTATTCAAACAGGTGCATGGGAAATGTAATGAGGTACGCTAAATCATGATCTCATTTGATTTCCATATCTCGTGAATTCCAATTCTAGTTGTGTCAAAAAAAAATCGAAACCGTTGTGCCTTTTAAAATTTAGCTTTTTCTTTCTGTAGACTTCAAACTCAAGGTTGTTTTAGTAAATTTGGTATGTATAATACAAGTAGAGAACGTTTATACTCTGTTATGTGTGTTAATCTTGTTGTTTAAGACCTTGAGTATGATTTTATCGAGTGGTTAACCGTAAAAATAGGGATTTGGAATCACCGCGCCAATGGGAATTTTGATATTTTTAATTTATGATTAGGTATTACGGACTTCAATTCCTTCGTACATGGTGAAGATGAATTTGGTGGACTGGAAAGTGTGATTCGATGAGGAAAAGAACTATGCGGATCGGGCGATATTGAGTCGACCCAGTCTTTCACCGATTCGTAAATTTCATCAACCTGAATCCCTGCATGTCTCTGAATTTGTCATTAAAACATCAATCAATTCATTTTCCTGGTTAATCTTCTCATAAACATTGAAAATCCTAGCTTTCTTCCCTCCCCCATGAGCTGCTAAACCGTGTAGTTTACCGGAGCGATGCAGGCCTTAGGGCCGCTATTTCATCTTAGTTACCGGAATTTTCCCTCTCTTCTTCAATTTGGGTATTTAATTGTTCGATTTGGGTACTGATCTATTTGATTTCCGATGAAGTTTCTCCATCTCTTGCCAGTGATTGGTAATTTGGTCCTATCTCTAGTTATCTACATCAATTTTCACCCTTAAGCATCTGCTGGTTTGTTTTTTGAACCCTTCCGGTATAGTTTCCTTTCTCTCCTTGTTTGATTGCTATTTAATCAGTCTGGTTTCCTTCTTCTGTTCTTAATTTTTTCAAAAATAAAAAAAAATACATCAAATAATTTCGGTAGTCAGGTTGTTTTTGTTCACCGTCAATTTCATATGGTGAGGTTTAATTGTCGACTTCTGTTTAGGTTACTCGATGTATCATACTAACCTGGTTTTTGTCTTGGTTTCAGTCCATCATTTACACCCACCCCCCCTTCCTTTTGAAGAGAACTTGTTTATTAAAAAGTCAGTTGTAGTTTTTGTATCACCATGTTCTTGGGTGATGGTTCTTAGTTGACTTTGTTATCCCCTCTCTACTCAATCTTCAAATCTATTAATCATCCTTTATTTCGTCTCTTGTCTTCATTTTCTAATTTGATTATCTTAATTCAGTACAAAGTTAGTGTTAATTCCTCCAAAGGGTTGTTTGTGTTGAGATGCTACGAATTTGTTGGTGTTGAGATGCTACGAATTTGTGCTATTATTAGGACCCAACAGTGGTATAAACTAATTTTTGTGAGGTTCTTCTTATCTCATATTTTCATCAAGCACTGGTAATGTATCTTCGTTTGTCATTGATCTTCATTGGATTTATACCCATGTCCGTATTTCTTCTTTATATCCGGTAACTACTATGATTTGGTGGATCTAATGGTTCTGTTCGCTTTGGTAAGCTTTTTCCCTCTATACCGTGAGTTCTTAGTTGTTAATAAGAGAATACAAAGTAACAAGAACATACCGTAAGAAAGAGTATAATACCGAGAAATCCAACAAGAGAAAGAGAAGGATTACCGGAGTAAGACAAATACAAGTATGAATAAGATAGAAGGATGGTTTTTATCGGAATTAAATTCCAACCATTTAGTTTGTTTTTCTTCTTTAGAAAGAATTGCTCCCAAAGTAGGAGTGATTTGCTCAAATCTCTTATAGCTAGTGATGAAGTTTCCGTCGTCAAAAAGACCACCTATGGAGATTCCGTCGCCGGATAAGTTGATGATGAAGATTCCGTCGTCGGAGGCAACCAAGATGAAGATTTCGTCGTTGGAGAGCATGGATAGCATCACTATTGATCTTAAAACCGAACACAATAAACAAGAATCGTCATTAAAGCGAAGATAAACCTCAAAAGAGTAGATAAAACCACCAAAATGGTGTAGATAAGTAGAAAACATAATAAAAAACCAAACTAATCTACTAACTAACCTAGAAAGCAAGGAAAAATGAAGAAATATGCTCAGATCTAGTCCAAAAAATGGACTAGATCTGAGCAGAGAGGGTTGTTTTTGATGGTTTTGTTGAAGAAGAAGAAGGAGTGAGAGAGAGGAGAGAGAGAAAGGTTTTTGGTGCCACCCTAAGATACATATTAGTCTGTAGTATTGTACTACTGTCCATACCCTTTTGCCAATTTAGCTTGTGTTTGTAGACCTATCATTTATTTCCTGAATTTTACTCATAGTCTTTTGTTGGTTTACCTTGCTGGTTTGGTCCTTAAACCATCTATTCCTTGGCACTATAGTTTTCTTACCCAATCTTTTTTTCCCTGTGCAACCTTCCTAGGTACTTTCTTTCAGTTGCCAAATTTCCCCTTTTTAAAGTTTCTTTCAGAGCTTGTGTTAAAAAATCACCAATCTCCTTCTAATCCAGCTAATTACTTCTAATTTTCCTGTATTCCATCATCCTAAATAGAGACATATCTTTTCCTTACTTTTTCACTTCTCTAGTGCTAAAATTCTCACTAATTTTAATAGTGTCGCTTTGTTTAGCAAGATGAAGCTTTTGTCTTGGAATGTACAGGGTATAGGTACTCCTCTCACTAAAGACCATTTACAATACCTTTGCCAATTCTATAACCCTGATATAGTGTTTCTAGCAGAGACAAAAGCTCTGCTGTCTCGGATGGATTTATTCTTTAAAAAATCCAAGTTTCATGACTGGTTTATCATTTCGTCTGTGGGAATAGCAAAAGGGTTAGCAATCGCCTGGCATAATAATATCGATATGAAATTAGTATCAGCAAAATATAACGTGTGTCATTTTGAAGCAAGTCTAGGTGACGAGAAGATTTTCATCACTTGTGTTTATGGAGCTATTGATACTGATGAAAAAATCAGGCAATGGAATTATATTTCAGAAATAGCCTAGCAAGTGTATAAGCCTTGGGCTCTAATTGGCGACTTAAACATCATTCTTGACCCAGATGAAAAGCAAGGGGGAAATAAGGCTAACTCTAGCAGCAAGACTATCATCATCCAGACAATCGACTCCATAGGACTACAAGATGCGGGATATGAAGGCGCTCCATTCACATGGTCAAAAAACAGAAAAGGAGAAGCGAACATTTGCGAAAGAATTGACAGAGCATTGACCTCGTTTCTATGGTCTCAAAAATTCCCGGACACCAAGGTAACTCATCTACCTAGAGTTGGATCAGATCATACACCTATCTTATTAGATACAAACCCTGAAAAATTGAAACTTCAGAAACCTTTTAGATGTATTAGATCTTGGCTATCACACTCCACTTTATACAAGGTAGTCAAAGCATCTTGGGAATTACACTCCAATAACACAACAAATGAAAACATCTCCTTGAAACTCCAACTCCTATCTTCAGATCTTTCCCAATGGAATTCGGACATCTTTGGAAATATTCATAAAAATATTAGAACCCTAAATAATAAAATCGAGAGCATCCACAAATTCAGAAATATCTCCAGAGACATAGACAAGCTAAAAAATCTCCAAGCAGAACTAGGAAAATGGTACGAAATTAAAAACGATTTCTACCATCAGCTGTCTAGAGATAAATTCTTCAAGGAATACGATCGAAATACATAATATTTTCATGCCACCGCCTCCAATAGGAAAAGAATAAATTCCATCAATACCCTTAGAGAACCTTCTGGCCTTTGGCTCTCGGATAGAGATCAAATCTATTCTCTTATGGCAAACCACTTTACCCACATTGGTATAACCCAAATAAACAATTGTAGCTTTGACCTATCCAGCATCATAAAGCCTTGTATATCTGGTGAGGAAACTCTTTCTCTCCTAGAAATCCCAACTAAAAATGAAATCTGGCTCACATTATCCAATATGAATCAGTGGGGCGCTCCAGGACCCGATGGATTTCAACCGGGTTTTTTCAAGGCTAATTGGGAAATATTCGGTCCGGATATTGTTAATACAGTTCAGGAGTTCTTTAAAACTGGTATTCTTGATACTGATATAAATCACTCCTTCATTACCCTTATCCCAAAAATTTCAACTCCTCAAACTCCGGGTGATTTTAGACCAATAAGTCTAAGTAACACCATCTACAAACTAATCTCGAAAATTCTCGCGAATAGATTAAAGCCTATTCTTAACAAAATTATTTCTCCCAACCAATCTGCTTTTCTTCCGGGAAGACAAATCACCGATAATATTATAATCGCACATGAGCCCATCCATTCTATGAAAACTTCAAAAGCGACAAAAGGGTATCTGACCCTTAAATTAGATCTCTCTAAAGCGTTTGATAGAGTGGAGTGGAATTTTATCGAAAGGGCCCTTCTTAGCTTTGGATTTGATGAAAAGTGGATAGATCTCATATTACAATGCATTTCTACTACTTCTTACTCAATCCTCCTCGACGGATCACCCGGGTCAAAATTTAAAACCTCGAGAGGTTTAAGACATGGGGACTCCCTTTCTCCATACCTTTTTATGATATGCATGGAAATTCTATCTAGGCTTCTAGAAAATGCGATAATGGAGAAGAAAATTTCTGGCCTCCGAATCAATAAAAATGCTCCAAATATTTCCCATCTCTTCTTCGCAGACGACTATTTCCTTTTCACAAAAGCTGATCTGGGGGAAGCAAAAAATCTTCTAGACGTTCTATCCCTATTCGGGGATATAACGGGACAAATGATAAACCTACAAAAATCCAGTGTTTACTTCAACCCAAAAATTCATCCTAAACATGGAAAATTATAGCCATAATTCTTAAAGTTCCCCTGATGACTAAAAATGATAGATATCTCGGAACTCCTCTATTTTTTGATAAAATAGGAAAGCGAACTTCGAGCCGCTTCTACAAAAATATTACTCCACTTCACAAGGCTGGAAATCCAAACTCCTATCTCAAGCGGGGAGGACAGTTTTGATAAAATATACCCTTCAAGCTTTCCCAACGTACCAAACGCAGGTGCTTGCCCTACCGAAAGAAACCTTGAATCAATTAGACCGTATCCAAAGAAATTTCTGGTGGAATAAAGAAGGGAAAATAAGACAAGGAGGATTCATCAGAGCTTGGAAGTACATATGCAAGCCTATTGCTCAAGGTGGTTTAGGTATTAAAACCCCTCATCAATTTAATATATCGCTTCTCACTAAACTAGCTAGCAGATTAATATCATAGAAAGACCAACTATGGGCAAAAATTCTCAAAGCAAAATACTTCCCAAATTCTCATCCTCTGGAAGCTTCTAAAGTTTCTAAATTATCTTGGATTTGGACAAGCATCCGAAAAGGTCTAGATTTAATTAAAGAAAACTTCGTCTGGCAAGTTAAAAATGGAAACTCGTTTAAAATTTTGGAAGACAGATGGATTCCAAATTCGGAAATAATACCGCAATCACAAGACTCGTAGGACACAACTCCAAAAAGAGTTCAAGAGCTCATAACTGTAGAGAATAAATGGGATCAAGGAAAACTAGACAGTTACTTTAGCCCGGAGGTTAGAAAGAAAATTCAAGCCATGGCCCCGAGAAAAGAAGAAGAAGACAAAATCCAATGGTTACACCATCATTCAGGACTCTTCTCGGCAAGAAACATTTATAATTTCTTAGCAGATCAAGCTCAAGAAGATGATAATTCGTTAATAGATTTCCCATGGACAAGTAGATGGAAAATTCAAGCAATTCCAAGAATTAAACTTTTTGTGTGGAAGCTAGCCGGAAAAGCTTTGCCTACATCTTCGAGACTAGGGTCACATAACCCGGAAATTGACCCAAACTGCCAACTATGCAATTCTCTTTCAGGAAACCGAGAATCACCTATTCGGATCTTTCCCTTTCGCCAGAGCTATTTGGTTCGGATTTTCGCTAGGAAATTTGACTTCTTCAGCTAATTCGGATCCGATTACATCATGGGTTAAAGGGTGGCTTTTAAACCCAGATTTGGATAATTTGGTAGGAAAAATCTCGACCATTTTATGGTTCATATGGAAATACAGATGCTCGGTGGTAGTTGAAAAGATAACCCCAAATCCAATGCAACTAATTGATCAGATCAACAGATTTTTGCAATCCATTCTTCAAAAGAATAAAACAAAGGGACTGGATAACAATCGGTTAATGATGATCAATACCAAATGGTCAGATATAAACACAGACTGGATAATATTTATTGATGCTTCTTTCAAGGAAGAAGATCTTTCAATGGGATACGCTCACATCGTTTATTCAGTAGATCACCAGACATTTATGCACATTTCAGCAGGTTCAGAGACAGCTACTTCGGCTCTTCATGCGGAAGCGAAATCATTACAAATAGCGGTCATCTGGCTAAGAGACAACGTCTTGTCTAGCGTTTCAATAGTAACTGATTATAAAGTCTTGGCAGACAGCATCAACAAGAACAACACAAATCTCTCATAGACAGCCGAAAACACCGTTCAAGAAGCCAAGACAATTTTAAAAGATCTTCCTCAAGCTCAGGTAAAGTTTATAAATAGAAAATACAATTCAGCAGCGGATCGAATTGCCAAGGAAGCAAGAATAAAGAGCCTTCAACATATGTCTACGAAATTACAACAAAAAATTAAGCAATCTAGCATTATCTCTAATGTATTTGATGGAAACGAAATTGTAAATCTTTTATACTATATTTGATAGTTAATATTATTCTTTTTTCCATAAAAAAAGAAAAGAAAAGATGATAACGTCAGCTTCCAAACAAACCTTTATCGGCTTGCGTTATCTACCGTAGATGTAGAGAGATAAACAGATAGTAGATGTTAAGGTAGTTCGTAATCCCTGGTACTAGACTCTACATTTGGTAGTTTTAATAATATAGAGTTACCAAATTACCCCTTAGTCAATGCGTAAGAGACAAAGTAGTCAAAGTCGTACTACTTGACTACTTGTAGAAATACACGTCTATCAGATAGTTAAATCATATTGATGGAAACACCTCGGCCTTGATATAATACATTAGTTGGAAGAAAACAACAAATTGCTATGCAAAAAACGTGGCTTACATGTTTAATCATAACTGGGGGAAGGAAGTTTCTTTAGGTTTTCCATCCTTGAAAATATCATATATCCGTCGATTATCGTTGCCGAACAGTTTCAGGTTGCTTGGATGTAATTTAGGAAGTTGTTTTTTTTTTTTACTTTTAGAGGTGAAAAAATCCGAAATTAGTCCGAACACAAGATTTCAGAATGACTTCTAAAGATAAAAAAAAGTTTACTATATGCGAAGCAAAATGCTGATTTCTAAGATTAATTTCTACTTTTGGAAAAAAGATAACATCTTATATTCGGTAACCAAGAGACTAAATGTACTTCGTCCTCTGGTATCCAAATACTGTCTTAGACTTCATTATAGACAAATCAGAAACACTGTTTCGTTATAGTTTTTCTGGTTAATTCTTATCACACCGGTGAGATCCTTAATTTGGATGTAAAGTTGCATCTTATATTCGATAACCAAGGGAATAACAAGTAGTCAAGTATACTATGTATTCTTAGGATTTAGCCTTTGAGGAACTTGCGAACAGTTCGCAACGATCAACAAGTAATACTAGATAAAAGCTTTACGTTCCATACCTCCTTAATTCTATTTTTTTTGATGTAATTTATTTGGTTTTCGTAAAGTTATATATGTATATATATATGTAAGTTGTGGAAGGTAAAAATGAGCAGAACACAACCCAAACATGTCAAGTCATCAAAAACTGACGAGGGTGCTTAAATGGATCCGACTAGAAGGAATATTATTCAAAAGGTATTGGCTCGGCTAAAGTTTTGTCATATATAGCTTTCGAGAGAAAAACTTTTCAAATGACAAATCGACGAAGAGAGGGTTGCTGAGAAAAGTCCTATCAAGGCCTTCTTTCCTGTAAAATTTAGAATGATCAGATAGTTTATATTTTTGTTTTGTATAGCTTTTTTATTTTTGAATCAATAATCTACTCAATGGTTTCTTTGCTACTGCATACAGGAGGAATCTGTGGCATTGCTTCAAAAGGAAATTTTAGGAAATTTTCTCAAAGAAGAAATTAGGGAAAGGATTTCCTTTTCTTCTCCACGGTTCATGAACCATCTAAAAATAGAGAATTTTTAACAAAAATTAAGAACATTATTGTTATACTATTTTTTTTTTTACTATTCCTCCAAAAAGAAAAACATAAAATCTCAATTTTCTGACATAATTCTATAAGTTAGTGTGTTATTAGCACTAAGGAAGATGATAAAATTCAGTAATTTTTCTAGCAAAAACCCATTCACAAAAAATCTAAGTTTAGATATCAACAATATGATTATATGATTACTTAATAGCATAGGCTTCACAGCTTATTATGAAGAGAGGTTCCGAACGTCGAACAACTTATCATTTGAGGAGGTGGTGGACTGTTTATCCTCTCATATATTTTACATCCGGGATTCATGGATGTTTGTAATCCAAAAAAAATTCAATTTCGTTTTTAGTTGCATTACTAATAGTTTTCTGACTAGAATTATCTATTTTAAATTATTTTCAAGTTGTATGAATATTTTTATTTTTTATTTTTGGCTTTGAACTTTATTATATAAGATCTAACATTTACCACGTTATAATCTTCAGTTTTATTTTGAGGTTTCTATCTTCGATTCAATTCGGGTTTTCGCATATTTATTAGGAGAGTGACGAAATGATAGAATCAGCCACATAATTTCATTTAGGTAAGTACGGAAAACAGTAGGTTGTTCCTGTCTTTTTACAGATTTAATTTCTTTTCTTTTTTTTATGAATGAAATTTATTGAACTAAGGGACTAGTACATGAGGGTATACAATATTCCAAGATTCATCAATTACAATTATATTGGAAAACCATGAATCTACAATATCATGATATTGGAGCAGAATAGAAGTCTTCGGATCAGAATTGCATCGGGTGCAGATGTCGGTTTCAAAGGTCGAAAGGCCTTCAGTCAGTGCTTTCCACAAGAAAAGCAGTATTTTTGAAGGACACAACAATGTCCGTAGGAACTCGGATGGAGGTAGAGGTGTCCGATGTAATTGATTGAAATTGCTAGTCATGCCTTTGTATCTTGATTGATGCGGTGAACTGCCCGAATGATAAGTGTTTACTCCTTTGTTTTTCGGCTTTATCTATAACTTCATATATGTCTTTAATTTCATGTTATGTTGATTTTTACTTTTCTTTTGCTTTTGCTTTTGCTTTTTCTTTATTTTTCTTTATTTTTTTTAATGACCGAATTGTGGTATACAAATAATTAAGTGGACTTGGTTGAAAGGTTAAGGGGTGTCCAAATGTGGTAAAATAACCTAATTACCCCCACCAAACTCTTTTTCTTCCAACCTCAAGACTATTCATTCTCCTTCCCTACCTAACAACAACTACTTCTAATTTTCCATCGTTTTCTTCTCCTTCCCCATCATTAAATCTCAAGAAACACTCGTAAATTAAAAATAGCTCCTTGTTTCTCTCAAACCCAAATGAATTCATTTTCATTCCCAAGATAATAACCAGTATTTTATTTTGTTGTTTCGATGTCAAATGAAGTCGGAAAAATCGAAATTTTCGATTTGCAGTTATGTAGTCGTCGAGATATCTCTTCATCGACCTTGACGAATTTTCAAGTTTTATTTTGGTCGACATTTTCTTGGGATAAATATCGTGTTGACTTTTTATCTCTGAAAGTAACATTCACAGGGTCGTCATGATATTCAACCCAAACCTTGACGACTAGTTGACGGATACGATTAGGCGTCAGGTTATGAAAATCAATACTGTCAAAAACGTATTTTACCAGTGTTACATCTTGTAGTTAGTCGTCGGGGTTTTCAAAACCTTACTTTCGGGCTAGATTAGTCGTCACTTTGATAGAAATTCGACCTTGACGACCAATAATTGAAGGAAAAAAACAACAACAATTTTCCTGTGTCCATTTTTGCTTTTAGTCGTCATGTTTTTGAAACAATAACAATGACGATGTCTGGTAATAGTTAGTCGGCATGGTTGAAATAAATACAACATGATGACATTTGATTGACTATTTAAAGTCGTCATTTTGGTATTATACGATCATGACGACCATGCTTGGTCGGTGTGTTGTCGTGCAGTCGTGCATGACGACTATTCATGCCTGAAAATCCTGTTAATTCCTTCTGTAATTTGAAGAATTAAACCAATAAAATCCCGTTCATTTCTATCTTGAAATGTGTTTAACTAGAATAATTTCTTTTCGTTACAAAATTCTCAAAAACCAAAGTTCTCTAACAAAAAGTTCCAACAATATTCATAAGTTAAATCTAACAAAAATAACAATCAAGATGTTTGCTAAACAAATTTAATCTGACATTAATAATGTAACAAATTCAATAAATTAGTACTAATTAATTATGAGGGTAAGCTAAGCATTACCAAACATATATGGATATCGGATTTTAATTTTTTTAATTTACTTTCAAATAGCCCTATTTTATCTTTTTGTTTTATCATTTACTAGAATGTTCAGCACGTGACTACGCACGTGCATAAGGACTGGATCCCATTTTACAAAAGATACGTGAACCGGGTCCTTCCTATTTCTAAACAGAAAAATTCGTTTGTAAATAACCTAGATTACTAATATACCCTCATTAGTAATTAAAAAGAAGAACTTCTTACAGACCCATCCTTTCAACAAAAAGAAAATTAAAAAAAAAACTCCAGCAAAAGAAAGCAATTAAATCTGCTTGGAATAATTTCAAAGTGGATTGGATAATTTTTACAGATGCGTCGTTCAACAAGGAGAACTTTTCCTTGGGTTAAGCCTTCATTCTTTATTCGGTAGAACAAGAAACCTTTATGCATCTTTCTGCAGGTTCAGATTGGGCGACCTCGGCTTTACACGCAAAAGCAAAATCTCTCTTAAATGCTTTAAAATGGCTAGAAGACAATATCCTTTCTAGCGTCTTTATTGCTACAGACTATAAAGTTCTGGCAGATACCATTAATACAAAAGGAAAAGATGTTTCTTGGGAAGTAGAGAATACCATAGAAGAATACTACTATTCTAGGCAGATTACCACAAGCTAAGGTTAAATTTATTAACAGAGATCATAACGCAGCAGTGGACACAGTGGCAAAAGAAGCAAGAATCAAAAGACTCCAACACATGACGAAACATTTGCAACAGCAAGTGCAAAAAGAAAGTATCCTTTCTAATATTTTCAGAAAAAATGAAATTGTAGACCTTCTGTATTATATTGCTTAATTAATATATATTTCTCTTATATATAAAAACTAATATACCCTCATTTTATTTATAGGGTATTTATTGTGTAGTTATGATACGAGATCAAAATGGTTAAACACAATTTACAGCTTAGCAGTTCCCTTTATATAATACGGAATAGATACCACAATTTGTCTGGGTTATCCAATTTCGCAATTTTTTTTAAGGTCAAGCTTCGTCTCATTTATTTTCCCCCTCCCCTTTATGGCTTTATCAAGAAGCTTGTGAATTTAGTAAAAAGAGAAAGAAAAAAAAAAGAAGAAGAACCGGTGTGCCACGGATCCCTCCCACAGAACCACCACCAGTTGGATAGAGCTAGCGTCAAATCTTAAATTTAGTAGAGTTCTAAAAAACCCTAATAAGCTCCACATAAATAAAATCATTAACACCTAATGAATTGTCGGCACTCGTCAATTTAACAGTCTTAAATGAAATGGAACCCACATTTCCATGTACGTCTAGAATGCAAGCTCGCCATTCCCCACATGCGACCCCCATAATAACATTGGTACTATTCCCATCCAATCATGAATAGTCCCCATGCATCATCGTCACCAGCAGGACCACAATTTCTCTCCTCCACCTGAAACCTTCACGTGTCTATAGACTCTGTACTCTTTTCACTGCATATACCACTACATTAGTGAGAGCGGGTCTTACCGTGGAAGAGTTCCATCTTCCACTCCACCTTAGCATTTGGAATTATGGATAAAAGCGCAAATGTAGTGGTGGAACAACAAAAACGCTAATATTAATAGCGCTAAAAAAACGCTAATCAGAATAGCACAAAACGATATTCAAAATAGCACAAAACGCTATTAAAATTAACGTTTTTTTTCCTCAGCCATTAGATTTTCAATGACTCGTTTTAAATCTACGGATAAAAAAAAAGCGATATTCTGAATAGCGTTTTGTGCTACTCTGAATAACGTTTTGTGCTATTCTGATTAGCGTTGAACGCTATTTTGATTGGCATGTTCCGTCTTCTAGTGCGCTATTATGAATAGCGTTTTACGCTAATCTGATTAGCGCTACCATGGATTCCAGGGACCATCCCACAAAATCATGGAACACTGTTTGGATTTTTTGTGGAAGACCCAACTTGAAAGCCACTAGACTTGACATTCCATGGTTTTTCCACACTTGGAATGGGTTGGATTCCATCATAAGACTTGCTCTAAGCACGAATGGGTATCTGATATACATGAGATTAGTAGAACAAATACGTCCAGTAATTAATTAATTAAGTGGATTAGGAGTAAGTTAGTCTTAAGACCAGGGTGTATATCTGTCTTTACGCGTGGATAAAGTAAGTCGAATTGGCGTTTGTTTGGAATTATTGAGTCAATTTGATTCCGATTCCAGTTCCAGGATGATGATGATTAATTAGTTGAAGCAGGTAGAAGAACAGCTCGTCTTCCCTCTCGGCGCACGTTAGGGATGAAGTTTCCTTGTATGGAGTTGTACCCTCCTCCATCATGCACCGACCACAGACAAAAATCCTACTACTACGACGACCGCTTTCACATCATTTTCCTCGCTTCTTCTCCTTCTCTTATTATTATCATCGTTTATATGCCATACAACCAATCATACAACAATAACAACCACCACCACGTACAACCTAATTTTTATTCGAAATCATCTCCTTCTCTAAGATATAGAGCCGCGCGCTTAAGAATCAATTGCATTAAGTTCCTGATTCTTATGATCAATAATCAAAGTTAGCTCGTTGAATTCTATATTATTGATCAACTCAATAATTATCAGTGTGTCAGGACATAGTTTTTTTAGCAGGGTATATCAAATCAACGTGGATCAACGCACCAGTACTTGAAGTCAAGTACCTTATCAATTGAGTCCCCGAACAAACAAACAAACAAAAATATTCGATTAAAAATTGTACAGAAAACGAACAAAAAAAAGTTTATAATATGATGATAATAACTTAATTACAAAAAAAAAAAAAAAACAGAACTTTTTGAAAAAAATATTCGTAATAAAATAGTAAGTTCGATTAAATTTGTATAAAAGTAATAGGTACATGAAAAGCTGAACCGTATATAGTAGTCCTATCTTCTTCTCTCGTACTACTTACTCTTTTGCACCAGTCCACAGCACACCCAACATCGCCATATTTATTCTCACCCTAAGAATCTCTACTTCCCCCAAGGAGTGATTCTCGCTGCAACCCCATTTCCCTCTTCTCTTGACAAGTTGACATGCGTCCTTAACTTTGTTTGCCCGATAGGTCCTCGTTCGACAAAGTTGCAGTAAAATTTCCTCAATCACATATAGGATTGTAAATATGGACGGTGGAATGGTGCATGCATATGTTGATCACTTTGCAGCGAGGATTTCTTCTGTCAAAAGATGGCCGTGGATGTTCTTACGCGGATATCTTAGTCATTTCGAGTGAAAATTTCATTCAACTAATTGCAACTTGCTCGAGTAATAAAAAGTTAGAAATACGTCATATCGTTATACATGTTCAACGAATGTATTTAATTTCTATCAGATTTATTAAGTGCCAAGAAATTTTCGACTTCGATAATGCGAAGCCTAATGACATTATCAGAGTATTGATTAGCCAAGCATCCTCCATGGTCACATGATTCGTCTGCACAAACAAATTTGAGTTTGTAGCTAGTTTTGTTCGTGATGAGAAAATGGACAAACTCTTATTCAAAAAATTGTTAATTAGATTAGGTTTAAATTATAACTAGTTGGAACTGATAACTGATTGATATGATTTTGTTTTCTGGGAGAAAACAGTAGTAGGTCATGTGTGCATTCATCAAATTTTTTATCAACTCCATTTCTTTTCCAAAATCTAGGTTAAATAAGATCCTCACATGTCATGCAGTTTTTTTCACGTTCGTAACTGATCAAGTGACAAAATTTATAATTAAGCTCCAGTGTTCTGATTTTGTTTCATTAGGTTACGTTCAGAGAGAAATGATGATCATGATAACATACTTTATTCTTTACAAATTTCATTTAATTATTTCCCTTTTCAATTATGAAAGTATGACTGATCTGTTTCGAGAATTATGAATACCTAATGGGTTTGATTTGGTACGTGCTGGTAGGGTCACAACTCGTGAACTCACAGATCATAATCGATTATAAGGCTTGGGGGGTGTGTGTGGGGGTGGGGGGCGGGTTGGGGACTCTTTATTTTTGTAAACTAGTGATTAGGTTTCTACTATAGGATTCCAACAATCTGGCTACGACCTAAAATGGTGTTCTTATTATTTGTTTATTCTCATAACTAATCCTGCCACGCTGTTGTATAATACATGGATGATTAGGTATATAGCTTTAGCAAGACGGGACTTGGCCTGCACATGTACATCAACTATGTTCGGTTGTTACCTGTAATCTCTTGCTTATACCTCTCGCTATCTTATTATAAACTCTATGCCTGACATTCTACACATACCTGATATCGGTCTTAGTACGAAGCAAGCATAACAATAAGCAAGTGAAAGTTGAACCTATGACATGCTAAACTCAATGGGGAACAACTCAGTTGACCAGGAGGCACATTTTCATATTTGAGGTCATCAGTTCGGGCTTAACACTCAATTTACTGCTGAAGAAGTTTATTGTGTTTGAATTTTGAAAGAAGTTTTAAATACAATGGTGAATGGCCATGGTGCTGAATGAAAATGAGTCTAAAAATTATCACACTTGTGGAGGATTTGGGCGTCTATATTCTCCGGGCATACAAAAGAGCAAACTTATTTCACCTTTTCGAGGCCTCGAGCCATTAGCAAAGTTTGTCCATGTCTTGAACACGGTATAAATTCGTTGTTATTACATAAAGTTTTTTTTTTTATTACATAAAGTTAGTTAACAAACATATCAATCAACATCATTTTTAGTCTTGTACTGTCTTTTTCTTCAAATGTGTTATTGTCCAAATTAACAATGAAGAAGAACGACGAAAACAAAACTGCCATTATTTTCTTAATATCTATATTTTTGTTGTTGACTGCTCATCAGATATTTTCTTCCTTGACATGTCAAGATAGACCTAGAAAGTATATATATTTTCTGATTTCCTTTTAACTCATTGGCAACATAATTAAAATAGACATCGAAAGCAAAGAGCCAAGCCAAGTGACACTTTTTCCCCATTACCTAACATGGAGAAAAGGAAAACCAAATAATAGCGACGAATTAATGTAGGACGAGGGTCGACCAATACAACAATGTAGGGCTTCTAAAAGAAGGCCTCTAGAGCTCTACGAAACGTATACAAATGCCGACCATTTTTTTTTGTTTTTCGTATCGGCTCTAGGATCCAATTCTATCACTAAAAGAGCTTTAAACAACAATCATCCCTAACTTTTGCTCGTCCATCATTTGAACTTTTAAAGTTGTACAATCGCGATCAAGAGGCGGACGATGTTTATTAATTAGGGCAAAAAGCAGCACACTGAAAGTTCGCATAGGTAGCTATTTTGAATTCTACCGAAAGACCGGAAGATCATAGGCATGCCAGGATAACTTGGGGATATGATAATAGGATAAAATAGGGATATAAACAGTAAATCAGAGTTATTCCATATCCATGTATTTTAACTAATTCCTAATCTTTCCCTTCACTAATCATATTTAATGGTTAATAATAGTTAGCTGAGTGATTAAGGAGAATCAGAAGTGAAGAAGGAGATGTAGAGACAAGAAGGAGAACCATCATATTAGAAAGAGTAGTGGCTGTAAATTTGTAATACATAGGTTACACTATATACATATAAAGGGGAAACTCTAGGTAACTAGATGGACCGCACATCCATGAGCCGTAGGCCCTGTAACACTCCCCCTTGTGCGGTTCAATAACAAAACTTTATACATAGTGCTTCATATATTGGGCTTTGAATGTAGTTCTTCAAATGTCGTTCTCCCCTTGTGCCGAAATCAATTGCCTCATTAAAACTTTTGACAAGGAAAAAACTCAGTGGGACAAACTATTGCTACAACTCTTCACATGTAGTACTTTGCATGTTATCTCGTACTTTACATGTAGTTCATCACATGCAATACGATCTTCAAAGACCGACGAGTCTAAGTTAATTGCCTCGTTAAAACTTCGTCAGGAAAATCCAGAGGGACAAAACCTGAACTAAAGAAAAAGAGTAAAATATTAAGCAAACTTAGAACATAGTTGGACTCGGATATGTTGCCTCATTAAAACCTTGACAAGGAAAACCCAGTGGGACAAAACCTTGACGAAGGGAAAAGAGTACAATGTGACAGATGCAAGTAATGTGATCCGTTGCAGATGATCACTTTGCTCCGTTGAAGTTGATTAGTTGCTACACAACTCCTAAGACAGAAAATCCTCTTGGGAAAGATAATAGCCTTAGTTGGGAAATTACTTCCGGTGTTTGTTGTTGTCTCATTAAAATCCTTGCCGAGTAACAAAACCCCGTGGGGAAAACTATTCTCGATAAAAAGGAAAAAAGTACAATACAACTTCAATTTCGAAGTAAAATATGCCGACATCATATCCTTGGATCCCCCTCTGATGTCGGCATATCCACCTCATACTTTCAAAGTTGTTCCAGGTAGTTCCTTTAGTCATGTACTTTTCGAAACTGAATATCGGTAATGACTTAGAAAATAGTCTACCATATCTCCCCCTGATTACTTTCATTGGAGAAGAGATATTGTTCTTTCATAATCAACAACCTTTGGATTGCAGTTCCTTTAGCATTCTTTTTTTATGTCTTTGTAGGGATAAAACAAACTCATGTCAATGGTTACTTTTAAATATATGATTACGTTCGTTATACGATTCCAATAACGTTGCGTTGGTGCTGAGCTATATCTAGCTAACAAGTTCAATGAGGATGTAACATTTGGTCGAGTACATTATGCTAAGTACAATAATGCGTCTATTGTACTTAGATAAGGGAAATCCATCTCCCGATACATCTTCGTCATCTTCCTTTAGACGAATTGGTCATTTACTTACATTTGAACCTTGACTAACCTTGGGAGTGCTAGCAAGATCCATGTCCTTGTTAAATTGCCTTACAACTTTAGACCTATGCAAAATGGTGGAATAATATACTGTTAGAGCACTGCTCGGTCGAACTCGCAAGCGTTGCTATCTCAAGCTTGTTGTCAAGTTTAGTTGTCAAAACTATAAGTCTTGATTTCTAATCTATTTATAGCTAAGTCTCGGATTAGGATAGAAAGTGTAGTTGAGCATTAAACTTCACGGCGTTCATCAATTGAAGACGAAGAACTACTAAGGGGATCTTGTGGAACTTCATCAGCAAAAGGTATCTGGAGACTTGAACTCATCTATCACTCAAAAGTCTATCTTCTCTATCTCCTATTTGAGACAAAAGTCGTATAGCTATATAGACTTCAATTATACACATTTGATATTTCGAGCTGAGTTTAACTCGCTTACATATTTCTCAAATATGTGTTGGTAAGCTTTCGTTTTAACCAAGTTCATCTTATATTCTTGACGAAAGTCAATAGATGATCATGTGAAAATTGCCTGGTAACATCTTACATGATTCGTGTGAAACAGTCATTTGATGTAGACTCAGAATGTTTCTTATTGATCATTCGATCACTTGAAAATTGATTTGAAGCTAATAGTTTGTGTGAGACAGCTATTGTCGTCTTCTGAGAATATTTCAATGGTTGAAATGAGAGTTTAGAACAATTGGATTTAAGCACAGTATGCATACTTGCATATGTGTAATCCAAGTCCGGGAACCATGGTATGCATACCCGTATGCGTACTGTTTGGTTTCGTCAAGGTCCGGGAACCAAGTACGCATACCGGTACGCGTACTGGCGTGAGGTTCAAGTTCCGGGACTTTAACTGAGTTTGTGGTATGCGTACCAGTTCGCGTACTGGCGAATCCAAACTTAGTCCGGCCATTTAGGTATGCGTACCCGTTTGCATACTTGAGTGGGTTATGTTCTAAAATCGGTTTGTTCATGAACTAATACATTTATATAATAACGAATGCAATCTTTTGCAAACCGTGGCTATAATGTTCATGAATCGATTCGAGTGAATCAAAATCGATTTTGCTTCAATTGTGTCTTGTAAACTTCTATGAGAATATAAATGATTGAACAACTCTAGAACTAGTTTCATTTGAGTCATTTGAACTAGTTCTTGTTAAGATGAATAAGGTTGATATGAAAGTGTTCATATGGATAACTCCGGTTAACTATTGTTGAGCCAACAAAGGTGCACACGTTTAGGTATGGTTACTCATATCTAAATGAAGTTACTTTTCATTTGTGTGTAACAAGTAAGTTCGATCTAACGATTGAAAGATATTAGCTTGAATCTAATCAGGTTTTCATCTAACGGTGAATATTGCATGCTTTGTTACCAAGGTAACTTAGATTGCAAACCCTGATTTGAAGACTATATAAAGGAGAACTCTAGCAACTGGAAAACCTAATCCCCACACCTCCTGTGTGATACTAGTTGCGACTAGAGTCGATTCTCCTTTAACCTTAGGTTTTTCATGAAACCCTGTAGGTTAACGACTTGAAGACTTCACTGGGATTGTGAAGCCAGACCCAACTATTTTCTCTGTAGTTGTTGGTGGGCCTAAAAGATGCCTATAATATTAAACCGCAAGTATACGGTGTCTACAATGTAAAACATGGTACGTACGGATCGTTCCCATAGGGACTTGGCTGGTACAAAGTTAAATTCAAGTCTTGCTATACTGATTTTGATCAAACAGGGGGCTGTCGATACGACGAGATAATTGTTTTTTATGAGATTTAAACTAAAGAACAAAAATGTAAATGAAATAATAGATTAAACACTTGATAAGAAGGCACTAGGGCAATTGAATTCACCACTTAACCTACACCATATTATTCGGCTAATGAAACTATTCTTGTTCCTTATAGTAGACAGTGGGGAAGATTCGAGTCTGCCGCATATCCAAGGGTATCTTCAGATGGATGATTTAATATCAACTAAGGTATTAATCTCTAGCATTAGATGTCTTATTATAGCACAACTAATCACAGATTAACAACAATCAATTAAGCACAAGTTGAAGTACAACATAGAATTATTCTGACTACCTAGGTTGCATAACAAACAAGGTGAAAGTAATATGTTGTAACACAAGATTAAATCTATCCTTAATCATTCAAGCACAACAAGAATAATAACATCAGCACAAATATCTTAGAGTTAAATTAAGGGCTTCATCTGAACCCTAGCTTATAAACTTAGAACATAGCAAAAACAGGAGACATATGAACTTCAAAGATAGATAAAATCATTCATGCAAATTTCTTTTGTTCAACTAATTTCTACCAAGGACAGTTTTTGAGAAGATAGGTTACAATTGATTTTCTACTTATGATCCTTCTCACTTGGATGCCTAAGTTACACAACAATAACCCCTATTTATACATGAATTTCACCCAAAATTGGGTTTCAAGTTGTCAGCAAATACAACATAGATTTAGGGATTGAGATGTCAATCACTCACCAAATGGTACATAACAACAGATTTGGTCTCCATAACGTTCACCCACTTCATTATCATCAAAACCATGCTGCTGTTGAGGGAGTTTCAGAGTTGTTTCGTACGGCAACCTTCTCTTCACTCATAATTTCAGATTTCATCACTTTCTTGTAACTCAATATATGGTACCTTGAATTGGGTGATTTGACAATAAAAAGATTTGGTAATTTAAGAGTGATGTAGTCATGGCTGCACAGGTGAATCATGGAAAAGAAGAGGTACATCTGAGAGAGTATGGGCGTGAGAAAGGGAAACAAAGATGGTGATGTTTGAGAACGGGTTTCCAGTTAGGGTCAGTGAGGGAAAGAGAGTTGGAGATGTGCTGTAGTTGAGTGGATATGGCTCAGTTTTGGTGTGACTCACTAACACCCAGCCCAGGTGTTTAGGAGCAGGAGTCTTCTTGGATATCAAACTTGATGCGCTCTTAGTAAAAAATTACTCATGTTAGTTCCATGAACTTTGCAACCAGCCATTTTATCACACTTCTTTTGCACCACTGCCACAGCTCTCTTGTTCACTTTTATTTAATCACCTATAAAACGCCGCAAAATGAGATTAATATGACAAAATTACTCGCTAACGGAGGAATACATAAAGTACAAGATTTGGAATAAAATGAGATATTAAAGCTCTTGAGATGCAATAATTGTCAACAAAACGATATAGAAATATGCATTATTAAGCACCTATCAAATACCCCCAAACCTGAATTTTGCTCGTCCTCGAGTAAAACAAAAACTAAGGAAATCCTACCTATACCACTGTCGCTGGTCTCTCGATTGCATTTAGCGAATGCAATAAGCCTTTTAAACCACTAAGTGTCCCTAGTGGACGAGTTGAAGTCTTGTGAGGGCTTGCTTAAAACATACCCACAAAGTTCTAGGACAAAATATAAGCTCAGTTTCCATGAAATGTGACATGTGCAATTCAATTTCATCCCACAATAATTGGATATGTCAATCTAGCTTTCAAAGGTACAATTCTAGCACTTGAACGACTATGAACATGTGAAAAGAGTGTAAAGTGCATCTAACTTAGACATGCATAGAGAATGATTTACTGTAGGAAGTTATGATTGCCAATTACTAAGAGATAGTTTTCAGGCTAAGAACTGAATTCAAAGCCAAGCTAGCTGTCCGGCTTTACGAGAATTGTGAATGTTCACCTAAGAGTTGGTGATATTTCAGCTTACCCGCGTTGTACATCGATGGCATACACCCTCCCTTGCTTATTACAAGACTATTTACAACATATAACAAAACATGACTCTTTATTTACATTGACTACTCTTTTATTTTGAGGAAAGAGAGAAACATTGACTATAATATTGAAACACAACAAAATGGATTCTCTTATCATTTATTTATCTTATTTTTTTATTTTTTTTTGAATTGATTTTGGAGAAATGAGAGATACAAACACAAGATGACACAGCAACTTTACACAAAAACAGAAAAATATATTACATGACACTTTTTTTTAGCAAGAGGTAGCCCTTTTTGATGCACCCGGTCAAATTCAATGGTTGCTTTTCTTAATGTATCCTCCAACTTTTATCCCAGCCAACCAAAGAACAAGCTAGTCAAGTCTCATTTAGTATTCTAGATGATTGGCAGCCTACTTAACCTATGAAACACCGACGCTATACACGCTCGGTAGATCGTGCATGTGCAAGTTTTCTATATCACATGTGAATTGTGCTAGAATCAGGGGTGCCTCATCATCTAGACTAAGAACCCTAAGTTATCATACATGCACAGGTATCACAAATCAAGGTAACTGAGCTCCATTTTTTTTTTAAAGATATTTACAAGTTCTAACATGCTTACTACAAAGTTCAGATATTTATAAGTTCTAACATGCTTACTACAAAGTTCCTGTGGTTTACCTACACCCCCAACCTAAACTAAACAATGTCCTCAATGTTCAAAAAGAACCAAAAAAATTGCAATCATACCAGGAAGACCATGCAGAGCAGAGATAAGGAGAGAGTTTACCAGATGTGAAGAGTGTTGCCCAAATAGAACTGGACGAGTGCTTGGAAAGCAAACATTAAGGTAAAATTGATAAGATAGATACCTAGTTAACATGCAACAGAACTGTACAATGCAGAAAACAAGATTATATAACTGAAATCAAAAGAAAGAAACAAAATGGAATCCTTAACCTGATTTATGTACAAGGGTGAACTAGTTAAGTCCACATAAATGGGATCTTCAAGATCGGTTGTTTCAATTTCAGGTGGGATTGTTTCAAGGAACGGATTTAGTTTCTACCCATTGACTTTGAAGACGTTCTTATTTGCGACATCTTCGAGTTCTATAGCTCCATGAGGGAATACTATGCGTACCAAGAACGGGCCTGTCCATCTAGAACGCAATTTACCTGGAAACAGATGCAAACGAGAGTTGTACAATAAAACTTTCTGACCAGTTGTGAATGACTTACGAAAAATACGCTTGTCATGAAACAGTTTCATTTTCTGCTTGTACAGCCTAGCACTATCATAAGCATCATTCCTCAGCTCTTCCAACTCGTTGAGGTGAAGTTTCCGTTGAGTACCTGCCTTATCAAGAGAAAAGTTAAGTTTCTTGATAGCCCAATAAGCTCGATGTTCTAACTCCACAGGTAAATGACAAGGCTTTCCATACACAAGATGATAAGGGAACATGCCAATAGGGGATTTATATGCTGTTCTATAGGCCCATAAAGCATCATTCAAACGTAATGACCAATCTTTTCTAGACGGGTTAACTGTCTTTTCAAGAATATACTTAATCTCCCTATTAGAAACCTCTACTTGGCCACTGGTCTGTGGATGGTATGGAGTTGCGACCTTATGTGTTATGCCATACTTGCGTACTAAAGACTCAAAATACTTATTGCAGAAGTGAACTACCATCACTGATTATAGCTCTAGGTGTGCCAAAACGAGAAAAGATGTTTTCTTTTAAGAACGAAAGTACCACCTTGTGGTCATTTGTTTTGGTTGCAATCGCTTCTACCCACTTAGAAACATAATCAACAGCGACAAGGATGTACAACTTACCTTCAGAATTAGGAAATGGTCCCATGAAGTCAATTCCCCACACATCAAACAGTTCAACAATCAAGATAGGGTGTAATGGCATCATGTTTCTCTTTGTAATGCTTCCTAGTTTCTGACAGCGTTCACAAGCAACACAATAATCATGACAGTCTTTAAACAATGATGGCCAATAAAACCCACACTGCAAGACTTTTGCGGCAGTTTTTTTGGCACTGAAATGGCCTCCACATGCTTGGTCATGACAGAAAGATATCACATCTTTCTTTTCACTGTTGGGGACACATCTCCTAATGATTTGGTCCGGGCAGTACTTAAACAAGTATGGGTCATCCTAAAAGAAGTATTTAACTTTAGCCAAGAACTTAGAACGATCTTGTTTAGACCAATGCAAAGGCATTCTACCTGTAGCAAGGTAGTTAACAATATCAGCAAACTAAGGAAACTCGGACACAAACATCAATTGTTCATCAGGAAATGATTCTCTAATCAGCACAGACTCATCAATAGACTCAACATTTAACCTAGACAAGTGATTAGCAACCACATTTTCAAAACCTTTCTTATCTCGAATTTCGAGATCGAATTCCTGCAATAATAGTATCCATCGGATAAGACGAGCTTTAGCATTCTTCTTAGAAAGAAGGAATTTCAAAGCAGCATGATCAGTGTATATGATGACCTTAGACCCTATCAAATATGATCTAAACTTGTCCAATGCAAAAACAACAGCAAGCAACTCTTTCTCACTAGTTGAATAATTAAGTTGAGCATCATTAAGAGTTTTGCTAGCATAGTATATGACATATGGAAGTCTATCGACGCGCTGTCCTAAAACAGCACCAACAGCAAAATCAGAAGCATCACACATAATTTCAAATGGAAATTTCCAATTAGGTGGTCTGACTATAGGGGCAGAAGTAAGAAGAGTTTTAAGTTCTTCCCATGCTCTGACACAAGCATCATTAAACACAAAAGCAACATCTTTACCAAGTAGATTACACAGGGGTCTGGAAATTTTGCTAAAGTCTTTGATGAATCGCAGGTAAAAACCAACATGACCTAAAAATGATCTAACCTCCCTCACAGAGCGAGGTTGTGGCAAGTGTTGAATGAGGTCAACTTTAGCTTTATCTACTTCAATGCCTTTTTCAGAGATGATATGTCCTAGAACTATGCCTGAGTTCACCATGAAATGACATTTTTCCCAATTCAAAACCAATTTTTTTTATTTACATCTAATCAAAACAAGAGTGAGATGGTTCAAGCATTCATCAAAAGAATATCCAAACACAGAGAAATCATCCATAAATATCTCAGGAAAATTATCTATCATGTCTAAAAAAATGCTCATCATACAACGTTGAACTGTGGCGGGTGCATTACACAACCCAAAGGGCATACGATGATAAGCAAACGTTCCAAAAGGACATGTGAATGTAGTCTTTTCCTGATCTTCAGGTGCAATATGAATCTGGTTGTAACAAGAAAAGCCATTTAAGAAACAATAATGACTATGTCTAGATAACCGTTCTAGCATTTGGTCTATGAATGAAAGAGGGAAGTGATCTTTCCTTGTTAATGTGTTCAACTTCCTATAGTCAATGCAAACTCGCCACCCTGCGGTTGCACGAGTAGGGACTAATTCATTCTTTTCATTTTGAACTACAGTAATGCCCGATTTTTTGGGCACAACTTGAATGGGACTAACCCATTTGCTATCTGAAATCGGGTATATAATACCCGCATCAAGTAGTTTCAAGATCTCACCCTTAACAACATCTTTTATGTTAGGATTAAGTCTCCTTTGCATTTCCCTAGATGGTTTAACATTTTCTTCAAGATTTATATGATGCATGCAAACAGTGGGACTTATGCCTTTAAGGTCTGAGATGGTCCATCCTAAGGCCTCTTTATGCTCCTTAAGTACTTCTAAAAGCTTACTTTCCTTTTCTATGTTAAAACAAGATGAAATAATAACATGCAAAGTATCAGACGAGCCTAAGAATGCATATTTCAAAGTATCATGCAATGTTTTGAATTAAAGCTTAGGTGGTTCAACAAGGGATGGAACAGACTTGGAATCAGAAAGTGGGAGTGGTTCCACTTTAGTATGCCATTTAGTGACGTCCATATGAGGCACAGATTCGAGTAAAGAGTGGACTTCACTAATGTATTCAGCATCATACAGATTCAAGTTAAAATTTTCCAAACATGCTTGCAAAGGATCAACTGATAAAGTGTTAGACAATGAGTCTTGAGTCAAGCTTTCAATCATATTAATTTCATGCACATCATTATCATCAAGATTCATAGGCTGTTGACTAACATTGAACACATTCAGTTCCACAGTCATGTTACCAAATGACAATTCAACACTCCATTACGACAATTAATAATTGCATTGGACGTCGCTAAGAAGGGACGTCCTAAAATGACAGGAATGTGATAGTCAGGGTTTTGCACAGGTTGAGTATCTAAAACAATGAAGTCCACGGGAAAATAAAATTTATCAACCTTGATTAAAACGTCCTCAACCACACCACGAGGAACTTTGACGGATCTGTCTGCCAATTGCAGAGTTATAGGTGTTGGTTTCAACTCTCCAAGTCCCAACTGCACATATACCGAATATGGTAGTAGGTTTACACTTGCTCCTAAGTCTAGTAAATCCTTATCGACCGTATGGTCGCCTATAGTGCAAGTGATTGTTGGACAACCTGGGTCTCTAAACTTAGGTGGAGTTTTATTTTGAATGATGGAACTCACCTGCTCAGCTAGAAAAACACGTTTGTGCACATTAAGCTTGCGCTTTTGTGTACACAAATCTTTTAGGAATTTAGCATATGCAGGGATTTGCTTAATTGCCTCAAGAAATGGGATGTTGATGTTGACTTGTTTGAACATCTCTAACATCTCATTGTAATGGGTGCTTTTCTTCTGCTGCACCAACCTTTGAGGAAATGGAGCAATAGGAACATTAAATGGCACAGAAACATTAACATCAGTAGAACTTTTAGATTTACAAACATGCTCAGATTCATTTTCTACAATGGATGTTTTCTGTGGCGTTGTATGAAATGATGAGTCTGACTTAGACTCACTTGTCTGTGGTACGCCTACATTGTTATCAACAACTTTACCACTACGAAGAGTGGTGACAGAGTGCACTTGATCATGCGAAGACTCATTGCATGTTGATGTACCTGCCTGAAATGCACCTTAGGATTTTGTTGAGGCTGACTTGGGAGTTTACCCTTTTTTTTCTCTCATTAAGTGCATCACAAATTTGACCCATCTTAAGTTCTAGACTTGTAAAACGTTGGTCAGTCGACTTCTGAATTTGTAAAAGATTTTGGGTCAATAAACCGACACTTTCTTCAATGCTAGACAATTTTTTCTCAGCAGGGTACTGTGTGTACGACTGCATCTGGGGATTTCTAGGATGTGAATACTCTTGTGTGTTTCCTGATGTACCCCCTTGTACAGGGCCCTTAGACCATGAAAAGTTAGGGTGGTTCCTCCACCCTGGGTTGTAGGTCTGTGAATAAGGGTTATGTTCTTGCTTTTGATACAAAGCATGGGCCTGTTCAAGTCTAGATTCCTGAAATGAAAGTATTTCTTGACAACTATCCACTAGATGGCCAGAACTATTACATGCAGGATATATAACAAATGGATTAACTAAACTAGATTACACTACAATAGCAGGATACAAATTCAGAATATGATTAGATGCACTCTACTAAGAAGCTACAGATTGTAAATAGCAGAGAAACAATATCCTAACACATATATACAAATAGTAACGAAAAATCAGTAAAATGGAACCAAAGATTCAACTACACCGCTACCGAGTCCCCGACAACGGCGCCAAAAACTTGGTAGGCCTAAAAAATGCCTACAATATTAAACCGCAAGTATACGGTGTCTATAATGTAAAACACGGCACGTACGGATCGTTCCCACAGGGACTTGGCTGGTGCAAAGTTAAATTCAAGTCTTGCTATACTGATTTAGATCAAACAGGGGGCTGTCGATACAACGAGATAATTGCTTTTTATGAGATTTAAACTAAACAACAGAAATGTAAATGAAATAGGAGATTAAACACTTGATAAGAAGGCACTATGGAAATTGAATTCACCACTAAACCTACACCAGATTATTCGGCTAATGAAACTATTCTTGTTCCTTATAGTAGACAGCGGGGAAGATTCGAGTTTGCCGCATATCCAAGGCTATCTTGAGATGGATGATTTAACATAAACTTAGGTATTAATCCCTAGCATTAGCTGTCTTATTACAGCACAACTAATCACATATTAACAACAATCAATTAAGCACAAGTTGAAGTACAACATATAATTATTCTGACTACCTAGGTTGCATAACAAACAAGGTGAAAGTAATATGTTGTAACACAAGATTAAATCTATCCTTAATCATTCAAGCACAACAAGAACAATAACATCAACACAAATATCCTAGAGTTAAATTAAGGGCTTCATCTAAACCCTAGCTTATAAACTTAGAACATAGCAAAAACAGGAGACATATGAACTTCAAAGATAGATAAAATCATTCATGCAAATTTCTTTTGTTAAACTGATTTCTACCAATGATAGTTTTTGAGAAGATAGGTTACAATTGTTTTTCTACTTATGATCCTTCTCACTTGGATGCCTAAGTTACATAACAACAACCCCTATTTATACATGAATTTCACCCAAAATTGGGCTTTAATTTGTCAACAAATACAACTGAGATTTAGGGATTGAGATGTAAATCACTCACCAAATGGTACATAACAACAGATTTAAGCTCCATAACGTTCACCCACTTCATTATCATCAAAACCATGCTGCTGTTGAGGGAGTTTCAGAGTTGTTTCGTAAGGCAACCTTCTCTTCACTCACAATTTCAGATTTCTTCACTTTCTTGTAACTCAATATATGGTATCTTGAATTGGGTGATTTGACAATAAAAAGATTTGGTAATTTAAGAGTGATGTAGTCATGGCTGCACAGGTGAATCATGGAAAAGAAGAGGTACATCTGAGAGAGTATGGGCGTGAGAAAGGGAAACAAAGATGGTGATGTTTGAGAATGGGTTTCCAGTTAGGGTCGGTGAGGGAGGGAGAGTTGGAGATGTGCTGTAGTTGAGTGGATATGGCTCAGTTTTGGTGTGACTCACTAACACCCAGCCCAGGTGTTTAGGAGCAAAAGTCTTCTTGGATATCAAACTTGATGCGCTCTTAGTAACAAATTACTCATGTTAGTTCCATGAACTTTGCAACCAGCCATTTTCTCACACTTCTTTTACACCACTGCCATAGCTCCCTTGTTCACTTTTATTTAATCACCTATAAAACGCAGCAAAATGAGATTAATATGACAAAATTACTCGCTAACGGATGAATACATAAAGTACAAGATTTGGAATAAAATGAGATATTAAAGCTCTTGAGATGCAATAATTGTTAACAAAATGATATAGAAATATGCATTATTAAGCACCTATCAGTTGCGTTTTCTGATCTTGCTTTTTTCTATCGTGATTGAGTATTATCTTCTCTAAGATTTACTCGAGATTTATTCTCCGATAGGCAAGATGAAAAGTAGTCACAAACATCTTTGTCTCATCGTTTGTGATTCCACAATATCTTGTTTCGCTACCATACGATTAAGATTATTATGAGGTGATTTATATTTCTAGGCTGTTTTTGGGGGAATATAAGTCCAGTATTTTAATTGGTTCCTATTCACCTTTATTTATCAAAAGACGGAAAAAAACTCATAAGTTTATCTGTGGGAGACAGATTTATCTATACAATAGACTTTTCTATGTGAGACAGATTTGTTTATCAAGTCTTCGACTTTGGGTCGTAGCAACTCTTAGTTGTGGGTGAGATCAGCTAAGGGAATCAAGTGCGTAGAGTCTTGCTAGGATTCAGAGACGTAAGGAGCGCAACTGTACCTTGATTAGTGTGAGAATTGTTAGGGTTCAACTACATTCCAGTCCGAAGTTAACTTGGAGTAGGCTAGTTTCTGTAGCGGCTTAATACAGTGTGGTGTTCAAATTTAGACTAGGTCCCAGGGTTTTTCTGCATTTGCGGTTTCCTCGTTAACAAAATTTCTGGTGTCTGTGTTATTTCTTTTCCGCATTATATTTGTTTATATAATTGAAATGTCACAGGTTGTGCGTAGTTTAATCAATTAGATAATCCAACTTTTGGTTGTTGATATAAATTGATTGACACTTGAACATTGGTCTTTGGTACCGTTCAAGTTGTTTCACATAATAATCAGGCTCACGGATTTCTATCTGTTTTATTTGCTGATTACATTGTGAAACAGAGATACAACTCTTGGATATATTTCCATTGATTGAGTCTGACTGTCTAGTTGATTCTCTTAAAAGTATATTGGAGTTTTTCCATACAGATTGCAAAGCGAAATATTGGGTGTGGTTGTTAGACCCCCAATTTTTCAATTGGTATCAGAGCCGGCAAATACGTTTAAGACCTTACAAGTCTGTGTTTGTAACGATCTGACTCTATGGATAGTAAAGTCTCAATAAACGCTTCACCAAGATTTAACTATGGTCTTAGAGAATGTTCTGAAGAGATGGTTATTCTCCAAAAGAATTTGGATGAAAAAATCTGGATCAATTCTGATCTTATTGCAGAAATTACAAAATATAAGGATTTGAAGTCTGTCAAAGTTCCTTCAATAGATTTGAATAACTCCTCTAACTCCTCTCTGAAGAATTGTCGCAAGTCAGGGGATAAGCGAGGTGTAGGCTTTGTAAAACCTGATAGGATCAGAACCACTCAGATGAATTTAAAAATGTTGGTCCATGTATGTTTTGTGATTCTCATAATCATTTTCAACATACATGTACATCCTTTAGGAAAAGTTTAAGGTTGCAAGTAATTTTCATAAGAAAACAGAACAACTGTTTACTTCTCTAAAAAGATGTACATATCTAACAAGAAATCCCAAACGGGATATTAGTGTTAGTATGAGAGCTTTTGCTCTAAAATCAACATCACCCTTTCAATGGTTTCTTGACAGTGGATGTAGCCGACATATGATTGGAGATATTTCGTGGTTTGTGAATTCAAACGACTTTGAAGGAGGTCCTGCAACATTCGGAGATGGGAGTTGTTGCTACATAAGCAAGAAGGGGACGATCAAACTTCCCGGTGTTCCTAAAATCCATGATGTAGTATACGTTAAAGGTGTGACTGCAAATCTTCTTTTTGTTAGTCAAATTTGTGACAAAGGCCATAAAGTTGTCTTCAATGCGAATGGATGTGACATTGTAGACAAAACTTGAAAAGTAATTTTTCAGGGTACTCGTGGTAAAAATAATTGTTAACTTCTTGATACTCAGTTTGTAATTGTTGCAATTTGACTAAGGTGGAATCTACACATCTTTGGCATGAGCGTTTTGGTCACATCAATTATCGCCTTATAACTAAGATCATTAATAAAGAACTTGTTAGAGGCGTTCCCAAAATCAATGCAAAGATTGATGGTGTCTGTGGTGCTTGTAAAAAGGGTAAATAAACGAAAGTTCCACATAAATCATCTTGAGACATTCTCACTAAAGCTCCACTTGATTTAATTCATATGGATCTCTTCGGACCTATTCAACAACCTACTGATGCTGGCTAGAAATATGCTTTAGTTATGGTAGATGATTACACCAGATTTACTTGGGTGGCATTTTTAGCTCATAAGAATGAAACCCTTGGTGAATTCAAGATTATTGTTAATAGAATCCAGAATAAACAAGGTCGCAAGCTAAATTTTTTTTGAAGCAACCGTGGAACTGAATTCAAGGACACTAATGTGTTTGAATTTTTTGAAAAACTGTGGATTATTCAACAATACTCACCTCATATTACTCCTAAAGCTAATGGAATTGCAGAAAGGAAGAATAGGAACATACAGGAAATGGCCAGGGTAATGCTCCACAACAAAAGCCTACCATTAAGGTTTTGGGGAGAAGCTGTGTTCATAGCATGTTATTTGATCAACCGTGTTTACCTACGGTCTAAAACCTTAAACGCTCCTTATGAGTTGTGGTACGGTAGGAAGCCCAACTTACATTATCCCAGAGTGTTTGGAAGTAAGTGCTACACTCTGAAAGATCGAGAACAGAAAGGGAAATTTGATTCCAAAAACGATGAAGGCATCTTTCTTGGCTATGCATCTGATAGTCGTGGTTTTCGAGTATTTAATCTCAGAACCCAAGTTATGATGGAATCTGCAAATGTCATCATTGATGATCTGAGCAATTTTCTTCCTGATAGTCCTCCTGCTGAATTGCCTCAAACTGAGACAATTGAGAAAGTTAAGGAAATCCCAAAATCAGTTGAAGTTGTTCCTACAGTTGCTGATCCTGATATTTCCAGTGACGAGGAGAAGAACACTAATTAGGCTATTCCTGATGAACAAGAACGTGTTCTCCAAGACACCTATTGGTTCAAAGGAATCATGATTCTAACATTATTATTGGAGGAAAAGATTCTACAGCTAAGACAAGAGGGAAACTTCAAAATATTTGCAATTTTGGTTGTTATCTTTCACAGGTAGAACCCAAAAATATTGATGAAGCTCTTAGCGATCCCTTTTGGGTGATTGCAATGCATGAAGAGTTAAATAAATTTCAAAGACAAGATGTATGGGAGCTCGTACCTTGTCCCTCCAATATCAATATTGTTGGTACCAAATGATATTCAAGAACAAGTCTGATGAATTTGGCACCATTGTCAGAAACAAAGCCAGACTTGTCGCTCAAGGATATTCACAGATTGAAGGTATCGACTTTGACGAAACCTTTGCTCATGTGGACTGCCTTGAGTCCATTCAATTACTATTAGCTCATGATTGTTTTCTTAAGGTTAAGCAGTTTCAAATGGATATAAAATCCGTGTTCCTAAATGGAAATTTAAAGGAAGAGGTCTATGTTGCTAAACCAAAGGGATTTGAAAATCATGACTTCCCAGATCATGTCCTTAAGCTCAAAAAGGCATTATATGGGTTAAAACAAGCACCTCGTGCCTTGTTCGAAAGACTAACTACTTCCCTACTCAGGAAAGGTTTTTCGAGAGGTGGAGCTGATAAAACCTTATTTACCAAGTGGAGTGGGAAAGATGTTGTCATTGCTCAAGTTTATGTAGATGATATCATCTATGGATCGACTTCTGAGAAACTTGCAAAATATTTTCAAGTCTCTCTTGGAAAGGAGTTTCAAATGAGCAATGTTGGTGAATTAAAATTCTTTTTAGGATTACAGATTCAACAACATAAGGATGGAATCCACTTATCTCAAGAAAAATATGCTAAGGATCTTGTGACAAGGTTCGGTCTTTATAAGTCAACTCAAAAACTGACACCTATGCCCACTACTGGTAAACTGCATCGAGATGAGAAAGGAGTAAATGTGGATCAAAAGCTTTATAGATCGATCTATCATTAGAAGCCTCTTATATCTTACAACTACTATACCTGATATTGCTTTTAGTGTTGGTTGTTGTGCTAGATTTCAGGCTAATCAAAAGGAATCTCATCTTCCAGCTGTGAAGAGGATCATGCGTTAAATCCAACATACTAGCGGGTATGGTCTATCCTATACTTTTGATACTAACACTGATCTTACTAACACTGATCTTACTGCCTATTCATATGCAGATTGGGCAGGATATGTAGAAGACAGAAAGAGTACTTCGGGGGAATTTTACTATGTTGGGTTGAATCTTGTGGCATGGCATAGCAAGAAACAAAACTCACAATCCCTATCTACATGCGAAGAAAAATACATTGCGGCAGGTTCATGTTGTACTCAACTACTATGGATGAAACAAATGCTTGCTGATTATGGAATTCACACTGGTGTAATGAAGATCTTTTGTGATAACTCAAGTGCGATTCGCATCACTGAGAATCCTGTTGAGCACTCAAGAACTAAGCACATTGACATAAGGTATCATTTTATTAGAGATATCTATGAAAATGGTATCATCAATATGGAATTTTTGCCTTCCGAACAACAATTGGCTGATATTCTCACCAAACCTTTAGATACTTGATCAAATTTTAGATAGTGGTAGTAAAAGGTTCGTTGAGACTTGTGAAAGCAATTGATTTTAGACTTATTTAAACTAAAAATAGAGAAAATTTAATTCCAAATTTGATTTCAAGATTGAAAATAACCAAGACACTAGATTCCCACTATTACACATGAATGAATGTTGGTAAAAATTCCAAAACTCTAATTATCTTTTAAATCTCTTATTTCTTAATTCACAAATAATCAGGCATATTCTCAAACATTAATTGTATTCCCTAAACATAGATTATCTAAACAAAGTATAACCTATCTAATTGAATCACAACTAATTAAGAAAATAATGCAAACAATTAAAATTCTACAAAGTAGTGATTGAGTGAATTATAAAATACAAATTAGAGAAAAATAGAATAGTTACCAATTATTCATGCATAAATAGCTTCCTCCGTGCCTTGGTTACGCGAAAATTAGCTCATCATTATGGAAACACGCTCAAAATTCATCTTTATTGCTCAAAAATGGTGTTCACAATAATGAAATGGGAGAAAAACAATAAAACCGGGTTTGTAACAGTTTTATTTGTTACAAACCCAATTGTTACAGGAAACGATAACAAATAACCGTCACAAGCACTGTTGAGGAACGACTGTCTTTGAGCGTCTTATGTTCTTCGTAAGTTCTTCACCAGCAGAAAAAATGTTCTTTCTGCAACTTTTATTTTCCGATTCTGTGATGCTCTAAACTTCTCCCTATTCTCCCTATCCTTCCTATGATACACCAGAACCCTTTATATACTCTTCAGAGACCAAAATACTCGACAATAACTCCATATAATCTTCATTGATTACTCTTATTCTCTACTTCATAGTCACGTGAATAATTTCCTTTCTTCAACTCCTTCACGCGTCTGCATGTACTCTGCATACTCTCAACAGACTCATACACATTCCATAAGAAGATTAGCACGCTGGAAACACATACAGACCTTCCCAAAATATCTCAGAAATTTTTCCGAGAGAGCTTTCCCTATTTTGTCGAGATTATGTGAAATCTTCTACTTCAATCGAATTTAAAGCTCTTACCAATCCTGTTTGGTTGTAACAGGGTGGTATCAATCCAAAACAGGCAACAAATCCGACCAAATCACAATGCAGAATCTGACCAAATTATGTTGAAAAATCCCGTGAATATTAAACTCCACTGTCTTGCTCCGAACGGATTATGCAGCCAATTTTAGCTGATTCCAAAGCCCATACCATCCCTGTCTATCTGAATTGAGCTGATCCAACAAAAATCTGCTATTGAATCTCATGAAATCTCGTACAAAAGGTGAATCCTAATTCTGCCAGTCGCCTGTAAAACTTTCCCGCCAAAACTGATTTTTGAAATGAAGAAGAAGATGCCCCTTAACCAAATCTGTGGGTGCCGAATAACCAATGGGGTGTAAATAGTAAAGAAGGTACCCCTTAGTAATTGAGGTGCCCCTTAATAATTTGGGCACCCCTTATCCAGTAGTGAGAGTCCGAATAACAAATGTCCCTTGGGTGCCTTTAGACAACTTTTCGAGCCAATTTTGCCGCAAGAGCTTATTCCTTAGAAAAGACTTAAAACAACTTTATTAGAAATAAAATGAGTCCTAGATAATGTAGTTATGGGTGAAAATGCGTCACACTTACGTGCTTATCAAATTCCCCCACACTTACATTTTGCTAGTCCTCGAGCAAAACCTCAAGACCCGCTCAACAGCTGGTCATTTGCGTAACACCAAGAGAGACCCGCTCAACAGCTGGTCATCTGAATCAAAAGAATAGACCCGCTCAACAGCTGGTCATTTGTGTAACATCAAGAGAGACCCGCTAAACAGCTGGTCATGTGAATCAAAAGAATAGACCCGCTCAACAGCTGGTCATTTGTGTAACATAGAGAAAGACCCGCTCAACAGCTGGTCATATCAATTTTTTTTTTGATGACCCGCTCAACAGCTGGTCATAATATGATAAAGAAACTCCTACAAAATTAAACAAAAAGTTAATCACTCCCCCACACTTAAATCTAACATTGTCCCCAATGTTTCTAATGAAAGAGCAGTACCAAAAATAACACGAGGAGAAGTTGGAAAGATAGTACCTGGGTGAAGAGAGAAATCAAAAACTAATATACAACATACAATGACCTCGATGGTCAATCAAGGGTAAGCAGGGTCCTCCAGAGGGACCTCCACAACATCACCTGTAGGAAAGGGCTCTAAAAAGGGTTTCAATCTCTGACCGTTAACCTTCGAAGAACTACTACTATCCGGTGTCTCGATCTCAATAGCTCCATGAGGAAAAACAGTACGGACCAAAAAAGGACCGGTCCACCGAGAGCGCAACTTCCCGGGGAATAGATGCAAACGAGTGTCATACAGAAGAACTTTTTGACCTGGAGAAAATGACTTTCCTAAAATATTCTTATCATGCAGAGGTTTCATTTTGTTCTTATACTCCTTAGCTCTATCGTATGCATCTCTACGAATCTCGTCCAACTCATTGAGCTGGAGCTTTCTGTGAGCTCCTACCTTATCAAGTGAAAAGTGTAGTTGCTTAATAGCCCAATAGGCTTTATGCTCTAACTCAACAGGCAGGTGACATGCCTTGCTAAATACTAAACGATAAGGTGACATTCCAATGGGTGTCTTAAACGCAGTACGGTAAGCCCATAAGGCATCAGTAAGCCTCAATGACCAGTCTTTCCTATTGGGATTAACTGTTTTCTCTAAAATACACTTAATTTCCCTTTTGGAGACCTCTACCTGACCACTAGTCTGTGGGTGATATGGGGTAGCTACTTTGTGGGTAATACCATACTGTTTCATTAAAAGAGCAAATGGTCTATTACAAAAGTGTGAACCTCCATCACTAATTATAGCTCGCGGCGTACCAAAACGTGTAAGTATATTATCTTTCAAAAACTGGACTACGACCTTATGGTCGTTGGTTTTACACGCAACCGCCTCAATCCACTTAGAGACATAGTCTACAGCGACAAGGATGTATAGGTTACTAAAATAATTAGGAAACAGACCCATAAAGTCAATACCCCACACATCAAAGACCTCAATAACTAAAATAGGGTTCAAAGGCATCATGTTCCTACAGGAAATGGTTCATAATTTCTGGCAACGTTCACAAGTAACACAATAACTGTGGGAATCTTTAAACAACGAAGGCCAATAGAATCCACACTACAATATCTTAGCAGCAGTCTTCTTAGCACTAAAGTGACCCCCACAAGCATGATCATGACAAAAGGAAATAATACTGGACTGATCAATCTCAGGTATACATCTCCTAATAATCTGGTCTTAACAATACTTAAACAAATAAGGATCATCCCAAAAGAAGTGCTTAACCTCAGCTAAAAATCTAGAACGATCTTGTTTACCCCAATGTTGGGGCATTCGACCAGTAACAAGATAGTTCACTATATTCGCATACCAAGTTAATTGGGTAACAAAGAACAGTTGTTCATCAGGAACACTATCTCTAACAGGAGGGGAATCATCAGGGGTATCCACAACAAGCCTAGACAAGTGGTCTGCTACTACATTTTCTGCACCTTTTTTGTCTCTAATGTCTAAGGAAAATTCCTGCAACAATAGGATCCATCTAATCAATCTAGGTTTTGTATCCTTCTTGGAAAGAAGATACTTCAAAGCAGCATGATCAGTGAAGATTATGACCTTAAAACCTAAGAGATAGGGTCTAAACTTGTCTAAGGCGAACACAATGGCTAACAGTTCCTTCTCTGTAGTAGTATAGTTCAATTGGGCATCATTCATAGTTTTGCTAGCATAGTAAATCACATGGAGTAATTTGTTTTCTCGCTTACCTAGCACAACACCAATAGCAAAATCTGAAGCATCATACATGATCTCAAAGGGTAGGTTCCAGTTGGGTGCCTGGACTATGGGGGCGGTAGTGAGTAAAGTCTTAAGCTTCTCAAAAGCTTCTAAACAAGCATCATCAAAGACGAACTTAACATCTTTTGCAAGCAAATTGCAAAGAGGTCTAGAAATCAAGATAAAATCCTTAATGAATCGACGATAAAAACCTGCATGCCCTAAGAATGACCTAATATCTCTTACGGTTTTTGGGACCTGTAAAGTCTTAATAAGGTTAACTTTGGCTTTATCTACCTCTATACCCTTAGAAGATACGATATGCCCTAAAACAATTCCTGAACGAACCATGAAATGACATTTCTCCCAATTAAGCACAAAATTCTTCTCTTTACACCTAGTCAAAACTAATGACAAATGATGCAAGCACTCATCAAAAGACGAACCAAATACTGAAAAATCATCCATAAAAACCTCTAAGAACCGTTCTACCATGTCAGAAAATATGCTCATCATGCAACGCTGAAAAGTTGCAGGGGCATTACAAAGCCCGAAAGGCATGCGTCTATACGCAAAGGTACCAAAGGGACAGGTAAAAGTAGTTTTTTCTTGGTCTTCAGGGGCAATAACGATCTGATTATATCCGGAGTAGCCATCTAAGAAGCAGTAGTGACTATGTCCAGCTAATCTCTCTAGCATTTTGTCGATGAAAGGAAGGGGAAAGTGGTCCTTCCTAGTGACCTTGTTTAATTTCCTATAGTCAATACAAACACGCCAACCCGTGGTCACTCAGGTTGGGATTAACTCATTGTTATCATTCTGGACTACAGTAATACCAGATTTATTGGGGACAACCTGAACATGGCTGACCCACTTGCTGTCTGAAATAGGGTAGATAATTCCTGCATCTAACAACTTAAGAACCTCGGTTCGAACTACCTCTTTCATATTAGGGTTTAGTCGACGTTGCATCTCCCTAGAAGGTTTGTATCTTCCTCTAAATAAATCTGATGCATACAAACGGTAGGACTTATACCCTTAATGTCTGCTATGGTCTATCCTAAAGCTTCCTTATTGTTTTGAAGGATGGTTACTAGCCTACTTTCCTGATCACTATCCAAGTTGGATGCTACAATCACGGGTAAAGTTTCAGATGGGCCTAAAAACACATACTTCAAGGTATCTGGTAATGGTTTAAGGTCCAACTTAGGAGGCTCTCCTAACGAAGGAACTAGAGTAGACTCAGAAACTGGTAGTGGTTCGAACTTAGGTTTCCAAACATTACTAGTGTCCAACAAAGGGGTTGAATCTAACAAAGCATTCACCTCATTAATCACATTATCATCATCAAAATCAATCCCAAAGTGGGCTAGGCATTTCTCTAGTGGATCTTCTAACAAAGTGTTTGGTAATGACTCCTCGACTAATGTTCCTATCATGTTGACCTCTTCTATGCTCGAGTCATCTAGTTCAGAGGGTAGCTTACTAATATGAAAAATGTTCAGCTCAATGGTCATGTTACCAAAAGACAAATTCATAATACCGTTTCGACAGTTGATGATCGCATTGGATGTAGCTAAAAACGGGCAACCTAGAATTACCAGTATCTGGTTCTCTGGGTCAGGGACAGGTTGGATATCTAGGATAACAAAATACACTGGATAAATAAACTTGTTGACCTCAATAAGAACATCCTCGATCACACCACGAGGAATTTTTACGGACCTATCAGCTTACTGAAGTGTTATCTGGGTAGGTTTTATCTCACAAAGTCCTAGCTTAAGGTACACATGGTATGGGAGTAAGTTCACACTGGCTCCTAAGTCAAGCAGCGCTTTCTCAATACGGTATTTCCCTATTGTACAGGCAATGGTAGGGGAACCTGGGTCTTTATACTTAGGAGTAGTAGTATTCTGAATAATAGAACTCACATGACTAGCTAGGAAGGCTTTCTTATGGACACTGAGCTTACGCTTTCGCGTACACAAGTCCTTAAGGAACTTATCATAAGGAGGAATCTGCCTAATTGCATCTAATAATGGAAGGTTGATAGTTACCTGCTTAAAAACCTCCAAAATATCATTAAAAGTGGACTCCTTCTTAGTTGGTACCAGCAATTATGGGAATGGGGCTCTGGGTACAAAGTTTGGCTTATCAGGGGCCTCATCAGTCTCCTTATAGGTTCCATCAATCTCTTCAGCTTCTGATTCAGAAGGGTGAACTACATCATGTTCACTATCAGGCATGGCAACCTTATTGTCTATTTCTCTACCACTCCTAAGGGTTTTGATTGCATTCACATGATCAGATGATCTTCCTCCTATTTCATGAACTCATCTAGGATTAGGTTGCGTCTGACTAAGAAAACTCCCATTATCTCTCTCACTTAGAATCTTAGCCATTTGACCAACTTGAAGTTCTAACTTAGTAAGAGTCTTGGCATTATGTTGAAAATTCTGCTTGGTTTCCTCTTGAAAACTAGCCTGGTTCTTTAGTAATACTTCTTGGGTCTTTAAGAACATGTCCTGGCTCTTTTGTAATAAACTAAGAGATTCCTCTAAGCTAGTTATTCTATTCTCAGAAGGGTTCTGGAACTGGGCTTGACCTGAAGGGTTCTTATTATAACCAAAACCTGGGGGAGGCTGAGAATTACTAGACTGGCCTTGACTATGTCCTTTAGACAAAGAGAAATTAGGATGGTTTCTCCAACAAGGGTTGTAGGTCTCTGAGTAGGGGTCAAACTTATGACGGTTTTCAAATCTAGCATTGTTATAGACAGCATGGGCTTGCTCTTCACTAACCTGACCTTCCCAAAACGAGTTATTGGGTTCTATTCCACAACTAGAGACTTGAGAGGCTCTAATCCTATTATCAGGTTCAACAAAAGACCTATGTTTAGACTGATTCAATTCCAAAGCTTCTAACCTTCTAGACAAAGCAGTAAACTTAGCATCATACCCAAAGCCTGTATCAACCACATTGGTGCTACTTCTATTGATCAAGAGTCTTTTATGGGGTTCAACACAAGACTCCCACTGTTGGGATTTTTCAGCGACATCTTCTAAGAAGGAAAATGCATCATTAGCATTTTACTAGTGAACTCACCAGCGCACAAAGACTCGACCGTGGCTTTGGTCGAATAGTCTAAACCATCATAAAGAATCCCTACTAGTTTCATTTTGCCGAACCCATGGTGAGGACATTGGGATAAGAGATCATTGAATCTCTCTAAAAACCTATAAAGAGATTCTCCCTCTTGTTGAACACTAGTACTAATTTTCTGCCTAACAGCTGCAGTTTTATGCTTAGGGTAGAATTTAAAATAGAAGGCATCAATAAGTTCCTGCCATGTTTTTATGGATTCAGATGGTAGGTTGTTCAGCCAGGTCTTGGCTTTATCTCTCAAGGAAAAGGGGAACATCCTAAGTTTCAAGACTTCTTCACTAAGGTCTTTAATATTAATTGTTCCATAAATTTCTTCAAAGTCCCTAATGTGAAAGTAAGGGTTTTCATCATCTTTTCCTAAGAATATAGGGATCATCTGAAGAATACCAGGTTTCAACTCATAACTAGCCGTAAAGGCTGGCAACTTAATGCACGATGGTCGGTTGGTCCTAGTTGGGTACATGTACTCCTTCAAAGTTGTCATTGTTGGCATAGTAAAAATCATAGGGGTGAATTCCTCACTAAGACTTAAATTCTCAAAATTGAAGTTTTCAAAAACAGGGCTCTCCAAAGAAGAGTCTTCGAGCTCCCCGTCTACAAAAGAAAAACCTCTAGGCTCATCAATAATCAAACGGCCAAAAGTGTCTCTTTTCCAAGCACGCTCACTAACGGACTTGAGCGATTTTGGCATACACTAAAATAAATAAAAATAAAAAAATAAATAAAAATAAATAAAAAAAATCCTAAGGAAGGGAGGTTCTAAGCAAACACACAGCAGGCTGACTCCACCAAAGCAAACCTAAAGATTTCTAGCAAACAACAAGCATGATGGCTCCACTTAGATTGTTTCTAGACCAGCTTCTAATCCTTCGAAAAGGAATTCGTTACAATATAAGCAAACCTCTCTGGATCGATCCGAATAAAGTGAGTCGAAGAGAAGTAGGGGAAGCTTAGAGGAGCTTTGATACCCCCACCTCTTTGGCAACGTTTCTATGGGTTACAAGGCGACTCTAATCGACTTACAGTAATCTTCCTGAACTTCAAAGTATGCTTAAAAGAGCAACCAATATTTTTCGAACGACTTTCCTATTAAGCTCGTTAACCTATAGGTCTCGTTCTAGTCAATATTATAGGCTTGGGCTCGCGTAGGTTATGTTTTCCTAAGTCTGGCAAGAGAACGGTGATGAAATCCGAACCCTTATCTTGTATGGCCTGTCCTTGCCCTTTACTAGGAAATTAAAATCCGTATTCAGTCCTCAACATATATTCACCTTAAGGCAGACAGTAAACCTGCTGAAAGGGGATTCGCGGGTGTTTCGAAAAACTTACCTCCCGTACCAGATGGGCGAAGAACCGCTGAAGTCGACTCGGGCCACGACTCCTATGTCATGTACGAACCCGAGGGGCCGAGACGATATCGTAATCGTCGTCCTTCCCTGCAAACAGTTTATATTTAAAACTACCCTTCCGTAGGGTTTAAAAATAAAAGAATAATGTCCAAAGTTCACAGTCCAAAGTCCAAAAATAAAGTGCACAAGAAAAAAAATTACAAAAATAAAAGATATCCTAATACAATTTCTAAAAAGAAAATCTAAAGAAATAAAAAATAAAATCTAAAAACCTAATAAAATAAAATAAAATTTCTTTGTCTTTCTTTTCCTTTTCTTTTAGCTTTTATCTTTGGCTCCTAATCTCTTAGTCACCAAAGTCTTTGGCTTAAATTCTTTTCGGTCCAAACTCCAAACCTGTAGCACAAAGAAATATACCCAAAGAAACGTAAAATAGAACAAAGAGAAAATAATAAAAATCTAAAACAAAAACTAAAAAATAATAAATCTAAAAACTCTAACTTAAAAACAAGTCCGCGTCGGCGGCGCCAAAAATTGATCAAATTTTAGATAGTGATAGTAAAAGTTTCGTTGAGACTTGTGAAAGCAATTGATTTTAGACTTATTTAAACTAAAAATAGAGAAAATTTAATTCCAAATTTGATTTCAAGATTGAAAATAACCAAGACACTAGATTCCACTATTACACATGAATGAATGTTGGTAAAAATTCCAAAACTCTAATTATCTTTTAAATCTCTTATTTCTTAATTCACAAATAATCAGGCATATTCTCAAACATTAATTGTATTCCCTAAGCATAAATTATCTAAACAAAGTATAACCTATCTAATTGAATCACAACTAATTAAGAAAATAATGCAAACAATTAAAATTCTACAAAGTAGTGATTGAGTGAATTATAAAATACAAATTAGAGAAAAATAGAATAGTTACCAATTATTCATGCATAAATAGCTTCCTCCGTGCCTTGGTTACGCGAGAATTAGCTCATCATCATGGAAACACGCTAAAAATTCATCTTTATTGCTCAAAAATGGTGTTCACAATAATGAAATGGGAGAAAAAAAATAAAACCAGGTTTGTAATAGTTTTATTTGTTACAAACCCAATTGTTACAGGAAACGATAACAAATAACCGTCACAAGCACTGTTGAGGAACGACTGTCTTTGAGCGTCTTATGTTTTTCGTAAGTTCTTCACCAGCAGAAAAAATGTTCTTCCTGCAACTTTTATTTTCCGATTCTGTGATGCTCTAAACTTCTCCCTATCCTTCCTATGATACACCAGAACCCTTTATATACTCTTCAGAGACCAAAATACTCGACAATAACTCCATATAATCTTCATTGATTACTCTTATTCTCTACTTCATAGTCACGTGAATAATTTCCTTTCTTCAACTCCTTCATGCGTCTGCATGTACTCTGCATACTCTCAACAGACTCATACACATTCTATAAGAAGATTAGCACGCTGGAAACACATACAGACCTTCCCAAAATATCTCAGAAATTTTTCCGAGAGAGCTTGCCCTGTTTTGTCGAGATTATGTGAAATCTTCTACTTCAATCGAATTTAAAGCTCTTACCAATCCTGTTTGGTCGTAACAGGGTGGTATCAATCCAAAACAGGCAACAAATCCGACTAAATCACAATGCAGAATCCGACCAAATTATGAAATGAAGAAGAAGGTGCCCCTTAACCAAATCCGTGGGTGCCGAATAACCAATGGGGTGTAAATAGTAAAGAAGGTACCCCTTAGTAATTGGGGTGCCCCTTAATAATTTGGGTACCCCTTATCCAGTAGTGAGAGTCCGAATAACAAATGTCTCTTGGGTGCCTTTAGACAACTTTTCGAGCCAATTTTGCCGCAAGAGCTTATTCCCTAGAAAAGACTTAAAACAACTTTATTAGAAATAAAATGAGTCATAGATAATGTAGTTATGGGTGAAAATGCGTCACACTTACGTGCTTATCAATACTGCTACGTTTCAACAATTACGGCAGTCTATTGGTGTTGTTTTGGTTCATTAGTTTTCTAGCCTTTTGCCCCTGGACTCTTTCATATCTTTTGGGAAATCAAGGCTTAGAAAGTCAGTGTAGTGTTGTTTCAATTTCGCATTTGTTTCTACGTAGATAACAATTATGTTAGGTATCAAAATATTCTTTTAAATCCTTCTTTCGGGAATGCCATTTTATGGGTGAGAGTTCTTAATTGAACTTGTGCTTAATTGCCAAATCTTTGTGGGGAGTGTGGCTGCGAAATATAATAGGGGTTATCTTGTATCTTTATAAACTCCTTGATGAATACATTTAGTTTCTGCTATATGATTGCATCTAAACAAAGTTGATATGTTCTTTTTTGGTCATGAAGTATCTCTATGAAAATTTCATTAGGATCCCACTAGTTTTCGTACCTTTGCCAATTTTTATTGACAAAAAGGGGTAGAATTAATGTGTAGTTCACACTACAAATACATATGGTCTACGGATAATTATGTAAGGGGGAGTGGTTTTCATGTGAGATGAAGTATTGACTAAGGGGGAGTGATACATATCACCATAGTATTGTTGTCAAAGTTGTGATACAATTGAAATTTGATTCTGTGTAAGAATTCTATGACACTGTATAACAATACGAAAACATCTTGTTTTTATAGATTGTTATAGCTACGGAACTTCCACAACTATGATGTTGAGTTGAACACCTTTAGAATCATGGAGTACTTGGAAGTGACGAAGATTTCGAGTAATGTTGAAGAACCAAGGAAATCAAGCATTTGGATTGAGAGCTACAAAGTTTATTTATTTTGTATTCCATATGTATAGATAGTTTTGTCACTAAAATTGACAAAGGTGGAGGTTGTTAGAGCACTTCTCGGTTGAACTCACAAGCATTGCTATCTCAAGCTTGTTGTCAAGTTTAGTTGTCAAAACTATAAGTCTCGATTTCTAGTCTACTTATAGCTAAGTCTTGGATTAGGATAGAAAGTGTAGTTGAGCATTAGACTTCACGGTGTTCATTAATTGAAGACGAAGAAATACTAAGGGGAGCTTGTGGAACTTCATCAGCAAAAGGTATGTGGAGACTTGAACATCTATCACTCAAAAGTCTATCTTCTCTATCTCCTATTTGAGACAAAAGTCGTATAGCTATATAGACTTCAATTATACACATTTGATATTTCGAGCTGAGTTTAACTCGCTTACATATTTCTCAAATATGTATTGGTAAGCTTTCGCTTTAACCAAGTTCATCTTATATTCTTGACGAAAGTCAAAAGATGATCATGTGAAAATTGCCTGGTAACATCTTACATGATTTGTGTGAAACAGTCATTTGATGTAGACTCAGAATGTTTCTTATTGATCATTCGATCACTTGAAAATTGCTTTGAAGCTAATAGTTTGTGTGAGACAGCTATTGTCGTCTTCCGAGAATGTTTCAATGGTTTAAATGACAGTTTAGAACAATTGGATTTAAGTACAGTATGCATACTTGCATATGTGTAATCCAAGTCCGGGAACCATGGTATGCATACCCATATGCGTACTGTTTGGTTTCGTCAAGGTCCGGTAACCAAGTACGCATACCGGTATGCGTACTGGCGTGAGGTTCAAGTTCCGGGACTTTAACTGAGTTTGTGGTATGCGTACCAGTTCGCGTACTGGCGAATCCAAACTTAGTCCGACCATTTAGGTATGCGTACCCGTTTGCATACTTGAGTGGGTTATGTTCTAAAATCGTATTGTTCATGAACTAATACATTTATATAATAAGAAATGCAATCTTTTGCAAACCGTGGCTATAATGTTCATGAATCAATTCGAGTGAATCAAAATCGATTTTGCTTCAATTGTGTCTTGTATACTTCTATGAGAATATAAACGATTGAACAACTCTAAAACTAGTTTCATGTGAGTCATTTGAACTAGTTATGGTTAAGATGAATAAGGTTGATATGAAAGTGTTCATATGGATAACTCCGGTTAACTATTGTTGGGCCAACAAAGGTGCACACGTTTAGGTCTAGTTACTCATATCTAAATGAAGTTACTTTTCATTTGTGTGTAACAAGCTAAGTTCAATCTAACGGTTGAAAGATATTAGCTTGAATCTAATCAGGTTTTCATCTAACGGTGAATATTGAATGCTTTGTTACCAAGGTAACTTAGATTGCAAACCCCGATTTGAAGAATATATAAAGGAGAACTCTAGCAACTGGGAAACCTAATCCCCATACCTCTTGTGTGATACTAGTTACGACTAAAGTCGATTCTCCTTTAACCTTAGGTTTTTCACGAAACCCTGTAGGTTAACGACTTGAAAACTTCATTGGGATTGTGAAGCCAGACCCAACTATTTTCTATGTAGTTGCGTGTTCTGATCTTGCTGTTTTCTATCGTGATTGAGTACTATCTTCTCTAAGATTTGCTTGAGATTTATTCTCCAATAGGCAAGATAAAAAGTAGTCACAAACATCTTTGTCTTATCGTTTGTGATTCCACAATATCTTGTTTTGCTACCATACAATTAAGATTATTGTGAGGTGATTGATATTTCTAGGCTGTTCTTCGGGAATATAAGTCCGATATATCAATTGGTTCCTATTTACCTTGATTTATCAAAAGACGAAACAAAACTCATAGGTTTATCTGTGGGAGACGGATTTATCTATACAATAGACTTTTCTGTGTGAGACAGATTTGTTTATCAAGTCTTCGACTTTGGGTCGTAGCAACTCTTAGTTGTGGGTGAGATCATCTAAGGGAATCAAGTGCGTAGAGTCTTGCTGGGATTCAGATACATAAGGAGCGCAACTGTACCTTGATTAGTGTGAGATTGGTTAGGGTTCAAGTACATTCCAGTCTGAAGTTAACTTGGAGTATGCTAGTGTCTGTAGCGGCTTAATACAGTGTGGTGTTTAAATTTGGACTAGGTCCCCGGGTTTTTATGCATTTTCGGTTTCCTCGTTAACAAAATTTCTGGTGTCTGTGTTATTTATTTTCCGCATTATATTTGTTTATATAATTAAAATATTACAGGTTGTGCGTAGTTCAATCAATTAGATAATCCAACCTTTGGTTGTTGATATAAATTGATTGACACTTGAACATTGGTCTTTGGTACCGTTCAAGTTGTTTCACATAATAATCAGGCTCACGGATTTCTATCTGTTTGATTTGCTGATTACATTGTGAAACAGAGATACAACTCTTGGATATATTTCCATTGATTGAGTCTGACTGTCTAGTTGATTCTCTTAAAAGTATATTGGAGTTTGTCAATACAGATTACTAAGCGAAATATTGGGTGTGGTTGTTAGACCCCTGCTTTTTCATATACCACAAGCTCAATTTTCGATCGAGCTTTCCTCAGGTTTCTCATCTCAAATTTGGATTTAGAGTAGCTTGTAGGATCTCTTATTACATTAAGAGTTCTCATCATGTCTGTACCATCGACATAGATAACTACAATTCCAAATCAGGATCTTTCTTGTGAATACGCAAGGAAAAATACCTTACTTGTCTATCCCCTCCAAATCAAATAGCCACTTAGACGGTTATACCATATTCACATGATTTTTTCAATCCGTAAGTGAACGTCCAGTCTAATTGTAAACGCACTTTGTGGTCTAAAATCACTTGATTTGGGTAACAAAAGGCTATCAAGCCCTTTTGTAATTATCTTTTATCTCTTGTTTCTTTCAGAGATACGTAACAACCACATACATATGCTGCATTCCAAGTCCTTTTGAAATTACCAAGCTAACTAAGTAGCAGAACGCTATAACGTTCATTACAAGAGGATAATTCCAAGGCTTTGTGAGAAACCTCGCTACAAGGCGAGTCTTGTTACTTTGGGACTTCATTCTTCCTACTGTGTTTTATAACAAATAATCATGTATGTCTCATAGGATTTACACTTGGTTGGTTAGCACTACCACACCAAATACCTGTATATTTGTCAAAGAACCGAGTTCTACCTGGATTGTGTAGGAAAATATGCTCTTTGTTGACATTAAACAATAAAAATCATGGTTCGATCTCATCGTGCTCTATTTCCTTGAGCAACTATATATAAAAATAATCATTAATATGCTCGCACGATCTTTCCATTGACTCGTGTCTGTTCTCATAATCCTTTAGGATTTCATTATTCTCTGGCATCATTAAACTTTGGAGCGTCCTCCAGTATTGATTCATGGACATAGTCAGAGTCAATAAAATGAAATGATTTCATTAATGATACAAATAAGTTTATGCCTTACTCATCTAGTTCCTTTCTAGGTGAGTATCGATCGAACCTGGTGGTCTCTCCATCTTCCTTTGTGGAGCCACGGCCTTAACTATACTTCCACCAAGTGTAGTTGCAACATCTTAGAGTATAGTGTACCCTATACTGAGGATTTCTAACCTTGCAAGAACATTTGCAGCTGGTATGTGTGATCTTTTCACGTTGCCGATATCAGTTTACTTTATGAAATCGATTATTCTTTGTCACTTCACATTTACATTTGTGGAGTACAAGAATCAATATGAGACATAGTGGGAACAAACCACGACAATTCATGTTGTTCCCTTAGAAAATACTTTTTCTTATCTCCCCCTAACGATGGGAAGACTGTATCATTAAAATGACAACCCGCAAATCTAGCGGTAAGAAATCTCCTGCCAAAGGTTTTAAAATGCGTATAATTGTTGGGAGTAAATATCCAACATAACTACTTAATCGTTTTCATGACCCATCATTAATACGATGTGGACTCGCAATGGCACATATATAGTGCAACCAAAAATGCGTAAGAATACGAATGTCATGCTTATATCAAGTTACCAACTGGTACGCAGAAAAGGTTGACTAATATTGGGTTCTAAAACGAATTTAAGTAAAGGTGCGTTTCATATTGCATATCCCCCGAGAAATTAAAGGTAGGTTTGTACGCATAACCATGCCTTAGACATCATCTGTAACCTTTGACGACAGCCTTTGCGAGACCATGAGGTATAGGATGCTCTGCATTGACCCTATTAAATATGCAATAACCATCAAGTCCTTTTGATGTGCACTATCTAGCATTTACAAGGGGTGTGGTGAGCCCTTACATGTATAATATCTGCTAGTGGTTTCCCAAACGTAAAACTTCCTGGGAACTATAACTAGTTCAAAATGTCAAAACATCCACCAGAGTCATAAGTCACTTTAATGACTAGCATTCTGTATGAATATTTTTCTAAATATCACCTTGTTTTCTTTGTAATATGGATTGTTTACCATTTGCATCTTAGGCTGGTCAAGATCCTATTTACTGAAGACTTTGTGAAATGAGTGATATGCTCTCTTATTCAAAAGCATAATGAGAAGGGGGTGCGCATCTAGTTCGTTAAGAACACTTATTAAGAGGTATGCCGTCATTTCGCATTCTGTCAATCTTTCTCCCGTTTTTGTTCACTCAAATAAAGTGATGTTCGTATGAGTCCTTTCAAAACGATCATCATATCACAACCAAAGTGGCTTTATGGTTATGCCCAAAGCTTGTATGATTCAGTTCCCAACATTTCATCGTCGGAGTCAATATGGATTCAATAACCTAATTACTATAGTGATTTACATTTCACTAGATTGACTCATTAGTTTCTCTAAAATATGTTTCCTTCCAAATACATTAGAGACTATAAAAGATGTAGTCAATTACACTCTCATCATTGTGAGTTTCCACATGATATCCACTTGCATGTGTTTCTGTGGAATTTAACAAGGTGTGATTATCTCTCGGTACATGTAGAGATTTTGTGAAGTCTTTGTTCAATCTTGAATTATTTTTTTGAGTAGTGCTTGGCTCGATGATCCAATCCTCGTAGTCACATGATAAGGAAATAGTTTAATAACTAGTTTATATTCCTTAAGCTGGTGGGAGGGAAACCACTATCTGTTAGATATTGAGTCTTGAGATATTAAATAAGTGGTGTGACCTTATTAGTAACAAAAGTGAGATTCAACTCAAGTACTTTTGAGTGAATATATGTTACGTTTCAGGTTGGGATGATATATTTTTCATACAGATATTTCTCAATTGTTTTAGAGAATTTATGTCTCGTGGGAATGATGTACTTTTCATTCCATAAGCACAAACATTGGATCTAGTTCAAATGAATAGTCAATTTTCCAGGCAAAGTTCTTCTTGTCATTAAAGTTGATGTCTACAGTATGACCTTCTCATGCATTGCTTGTACCAATGCCAGTAAGAAGACTCATTCCCAACTCTTTGGTGAGAGCTAGAATTACATCTTAGCTCCATCCCATGTTCAGTTGATACCTGTACTTTGGTGTCATTACTACCGGGGAAAAAAATACATTTTTCTCTCATGATATATGTCCCTTTTCACATGCCTCATATGAGTCGGTACGTCTAACCCTCATTACTTCAGGGTTCTTTGAATTTTCAATCTTGCTACATATAGCTTAATTTGAGAAATTTCTTTATCTCAACAGGCCAAGAGAATATCACTACACATGTCAACCAATTACGTTAGGTTGAATAGATTACTAAAGATAGTTCTCTTGTTGTCATACTTCAACATATACTGGTTTGTTAGTATCATGGATGAAGTAGAGAAATGGAAACTTTGTGACTCATATCACCTTTTGTGAGTTCTTCCACCAAAATTGGAATACATGTGATTTTATTTGGAACGTATCTTTTGAAACTACCGACACTTTAACAGTCGAGCAAATAGATTACATTCCACAGAACATTCAGATTTTGGGAGACAATATCAAGTACGCAATAATGGTCTAAGTACTTCTAAACCTCAAATAAATACATTGGAATCGAATTGGTACAAACAATTGAACAAAAGACACCATTCAACTATAGTCAATATCAAATTCAAGAGAACAAGATAAAATTAATACCAATATTCATAATGATCGAGATCAGCAATCATAATTTAAATTGACCGTTTATATGATGTGGACTTATCTTAAGACAAAAATAAACAAAACTAGACATGTTCTAAAAACAAATAAATAAGCCTATCAAGTACTCAATGTAAAAACCCACATTATAGTTACATCCTTCAGACTTTGGTTCCCGCCGCATATACACAAAACCAAAACGTCTGTAGTCGCACACATCCCGAAACCAGAACAAGATAGGATAATGGCTGGAACAGGATCGGCCCATATTGGAACTGGCCGAACCAGGTTGGTCTGGGTGGACCGGGATCTTTTCTTTTTTTGTTTGTTTCTTTCTCGCGAACAGACAGAATGCGAACTGGAGATTTTCTTCCACGGATTTATTTTTCTCTCCACGGATTTTTCTTTCTCCTCGGAACAACAGGATCGCGAACAGACAGTTTTCTTTCACGGATCTTCCACGAAAGCTATGCAAACTATTATGAATAGAATCTACATCCCTAATGACATATGACCTAAACTTCCTTTTGCAGAGAAAAAATAAATTGATCTATCACAATCACTTAGCGGTGCAACTTCTTTCATCGTTTTTATTAAAGACCAAAGAGGGAATTTTTTTTTGGCCATAGCTAGGGTTTAGTTCGTGCATGATAACGTGATTAAGGAGAATCAGAAGTGAAGAAGGAGATGTAGAGACAAGAAGTAGAACAATCATATTAGAGAGAGTAGTAGTTGTAATACATAGGTTACACTATATACATATAAAGGGGAAACTCTAGGTAACTAGATGGAACGCACATCCATGGGCCGTAGGCTTTTTTTTGAGGTAATAGGAATTTGGATAAAATGAGTATTCCCAATTTACAAAATGCCGATAAATGTTACAAAATGTACATAAAATGGGTACTCATTGTAAGTTATTTATCAAGCACGACGACACCATTTTTCGGCATTGAATACTTGTCAACTATCTATGCCGACACAATTTTCCGGCATGGTCTTCGTCACTTCCGGCACGGTCTTCATCACTAATACAATGTCGGCGGTGTAACAAAAATTCACATCCGGCATGGTCTTCACCACTTCCGGGATGGTCTTCATCACTTTCGGCACAGTCTTCATCACTAATACAATGCCGGCGATGTAAAAAAAAATCGCATCCGACATGGTCTTCACCACTTCTGGCATGATGTTCATCACTTCCGGCATGGTCTTCATTATTTCGAGCATGGTCTTCATCATTTTCGGCATGGTCTTCATCACTAATACGATACCAACGATGTAAAAAAAAATCATTTTCAAAGTGAGGAGCCGACAGAGAAGTAGAAGAGAATTTGAAAGGGGGTGGGGAATATTTAGGTTTGATTTAGTTTTTATTTGTTTTAAAGGGTAATTTAGTATTTCCGTCCCTAAAATACACCCATTAGCAGGAACTATTGGATGGGAATATTAATTCATATCTCCCAATTATTTTCCACATACCCCAATTGTGCGTTCAAAAGAAGGGGTACAGAAGAGTACCACCAAAAATTGAATGTACAATGGGAGTTGGTATTAGAAGCTCTCGCCTCTCTCATCTCCTTTGCCTGAAGCTTTTTCTGGATTTTACCATTTTCACCTTCCCGGCTCATAACGAACATTTTCTACCAGTGGTCTGCCAGAATCTAATGAAATTTCACCGGTTTTTTTAATTTCATGAAGTCAAATAATCATTCAATCACTGAATGCTTTACAATCACCCAAGGAACAACAAAAAACATCATTACTCAATCACCAGAATCAAAAAACATCTTGAAAACGCAAGGGATACCAAATATACCCAAATTTTTCGTAGGACAACATGTATAGACAAAACTTAACACAATTGCAAGAAGACCAACTTAATGATCCTTGAAAATATGGACAGAGTTAATAACTCAACCTCTACTCAATTAGTTTGTATATACACACAAGGTCCGTGAACCTGATTGTTTAGCAGAGTACTTGGACGATCTGAAAAATCAATATCTAAGATCAATCTAGTCGTATCCAAATAATTCAATCGGAATTCTGCCAAGTTGTTAAACTTGTTATCTATCTTTCAAGATACGGATTCTACAAAAAACTAGTCTCGTAATCGATTACAATTAAGAAGTCTTATCTACGTAGTTTGAATACGTACAAACCTGTGTAAATCCAATTATAATGATAACAATATAATGCAGAAAAGGAAAAACACAAGACACCATAAATTTTGTTAACGAGGATACCGCATTAGCAGAAAAACCACGGGACCTCATCCAGATTGAACATCACACTGTATTTATCCGCTACAGACACTAGCATACTATCAGACTTCAGACTGGAATGTAATTGGGACCGAATCCACCCTCCAAGCGATTCAGTTACTGTCGCGCTCCTTACGTCTCTGAACCTCACAAGGTTCTATGCATTTGATTCCCTTAGCCGACGTCCCTTACAACCTAAGAGTTGCTTCAGCCGAAGTGAAGACTTTTGATACCAATCTGCCTCTAACAGATAATCCTTTTTTTTTCCCGTTAAGATCAAAGAATATGGTGTGGAAATCTGTTTACAACAACAAGCTAGCAAACCTCACAAATTCGGAACTAACGACTCCAAAAGAGCAGCCTATATTCTTAACCACCTCTCATGAACAATCGTCGAAAGATCAACTAAGATCAGTATTTAGATATCTATCTTGAGGAATCACAAAGTCAGAGATTAAGAAACTTTGTGACTACTATCTATCTTGCCTGAAAGAGATTACAAAAACCTCGACAGCAGAAAATCAACATCAGGATTCACGAACTATTAAGGTAAAGATAGTCGGACCTGGCTTCACGAATCTCCAAGCAAAGTGTTTTAGTCGTAGATCTAAAAGGTCAATAGAGGCGACTCTAAAATCAAGTAGGACACAAAGTGTCAGGGATTGGTTTTCCCAGTCGACAGAGATGCTCTATTTATAGTTTTTCAAAGACCAGGGTAAGCTTAGAATTCAAGCTAAGATAATTTGAGAAGCAAGCAAACAAAATAGGTCTTCCAATTTCAATAGAAGACTATACACACGTAGGTTCGGTTATACTGATTTTAGTAACTGTTTATAATGAATGTTCGGTTTGGCAAGTTAGTCAAAAAACTAAAAACTACTTGATGTTCATTTTAACACCTAAGGAATTAATCATGATTCAAACACCTAAGTGTTTTAATAAATCAATAAAATCTTAGAAGTGTTTGAGAGAGTTCTAGCAATGCTAAACATATTAAAATAATAATTCTTTGAGCTTCTGCTAAATATTGTCATGACAGTTGGTACAACCAGTTTGTGAACCGCAAGGCTTTTTCACGATTCAGGATGCAACGATTCGTGAACCGAGTCTGCCAAACCTACTAGACTCCGGAACTCAGTTGGCCACCGTTCGTGACTGCGTTCGGCAACTTCTAGCCAATTAATCCAACCTATAAAATTTAGTTCACCATGGTTCACCAACCAAGTTCGTGAATTGTTCCCGACTGAACTTATGGTTTGCGAACTGGGTTCACCAACCTTCCTGTATTTCTAAATCTTAGATATCTATGGTTTACAAACTAAGTTCGTCAACCCACCCTGAGTAGAAAATCAGTAAGTTCATACATCTCTCTTTTGATGATTGAAACATTTCCAAGTGATATAATCATTTGAATTGGCAATTTTCAATTGATCCACAAATTAATTCATAAAACAAATATTGTTAAGGACCTTTGAACATCCAATCGCTCAATCATATTTCGAAATTTTTCACAAGACAAGCTTGACTCGAAACATCTTTTTTGTTAATCTATTATAAGTCATACGGCATGTTCTCAATAAATAGAATGATATTGACTAAAATTGAATGGTTAAGTCTTCATGTACCTGATATAGAAGTTCTCCAAAATGTTTTCGTCGATCTTCAGTCTTCAAGGGTGATCTCTAATACTCAACTACAATTCTAACCTATCCGAAACTTGACTTAGTAGACTGTAAATCAAGATATAGTTTTTATCACCTAACATTGACAACAAGCTTGAGATACCAAAACTTGTAGGTTCAACCGAGCAATGCTCTAACACATATCCAGTTACATCAATATGACTAATGAAACTATAACTGATCCCACGACCTTTTCTATTGAAACCTAAATCTATCACCAAGCTCTGAACCAGATTCTTCATCACAGTACATCCCTGGAATACTACTTAATACTATAATTCCCAACCTCTAACATCTTAATCCCGTTTCATGTTATCTTGCTATTACGAATGGAAAACCTATAATCCTTATTTATTCAAAACCAGTCAAACTCAAAATTCAATTTCAAATCCACAACCATAATAACAACAATCACCTTTCCCATCTAAATCAAAATCATTTATCTTATTATTTGTATATGCATCCTCACTATACCAATCATATACCAACCTTCAAATACCTTCCCATCATCTGCAGGGATACAGGTAAGAATCGTCAATACCTATATCCTCGCAACATTTATAAGCATCTCAAAAATCGTATGAAGGTTGCAAATCGAATTTATCATAAGGAAAAAATAGACAATAAAAAAATAATATTTGTTCATCACACTCAAAATTCCCACAATCTTCTACATCATTACCAGAAATTAACCTTAAACATTCATCCTCATAACCAGTGTTATAGAATCAGTCAATAGCTTAAACATCATAGCACAAGAAACAAGAGTATATTCAACATAAATCTCTCCCTAAACCATTTGCAAAATGAATTTTTTCTCCTTTTCAGAGATACTAACTGATCCTCAGATCTGTTAATTTGGCAGCTGTTGAGTTCGGCTCCGAGTCTCTTGACTAACAATATGTGCTTGATTCTAGGTTACACGGGTTGAAGGTCTCTGGTGACGAACAACGTTCACACTCACTCGGTGAGATGATGGTACTAGTTCCGGATTTGGTTGCATTAGAACGGAGGAATCGACCAGTTGGACTGGATTAATCGTTTGCTGGATCAGAATGATAACTGTTGTTAGATGGTGGTACACCCATGTTGACTCCACCTGCAAAAACAAACCACCAACCATGGATACATAAGGACACAACGCATACTGGAAAATACATCGCCCTTTCATGATCCCAAGGCTGCATTTCCAACACCAGAATTTCTTGCCTAACCTCAGTAGGTATAATGATGGACATGAAGCCAATTATCCTAACTCCGACAATGATAATTCGATCAACAACCGAAGCAACACCTTCATGAATGAACCTCAAATGGCCCAAAACGCGGATGAAAGACATACAACTTTTAATCACCATCATTAGAACCTTGCATTGGCTTGCTAGTGGTGTGTTTAGGGAGATTCTCATCCTCGACATCCATCTGGGATTTACCCTTCACATTCTTCTGCTGATCAACATCCATGGGAGTATTCTCCTTTTCAGGAACATCAACATTAAAATCACCACTGCCGCTACCTTCACCAACCTCATAATACCTACCCCGAATCTCAAGCTCTGGAAACCTTGGGAAGCATTTGTAGTATACACGGGTCAATTTAATTCCTATGCAAGAGTCTAGAGTGGATTACTATCCAACAACGGATGAGCTACTCCGGGAGGACCATAAAGACTCCTAATCTGCTTGAATTTCACTTCCAGATTATGCCGCAGATCCTCTAAATGCCAATTAAAGTTGTATTGGTACTCCGGAGACTCACACCCTTGGGAAAAAGCAATTCAATAAGTAAACTCCCATAGGTCTGAGGGTTCGGCGTGACTGATCTAACAAAAGAAAAATGTGATGAAGGAGTTAAAGTGGATTAGACGGTTTTCTTCTTCTCTTATGGAGAGAAATTCCTGATGTCCCACCTATCTAAACATTATTTCTCAAGCTAACTGCTCTACTCTAGTCTTTTCAGTTTACACTGTTCACAATCTTCATAGGATACAACCTATAAGAATAAAATCTCTTCAAATTATTCTTCTAAACCAGTAAAGCTTGACACTTGTTAACAGGTTCTTAGCGGAAAATCCACGTAGCCAAGACTATTGCGTTGATGCAAATGATGAGTTGGACAACGATGCCATTCGTGTAGAAGATTCGTGGGAAGTTGGTGCTCGTGAGATTGACTCAAGTCAAAACTTGACAATGGTCAGAGATCCCAATTAGCTCCAGAATGGGCCAAGACAATATGTCACCCTCCCAAAACTAGCTGGAAGTATCAAAAACCATAAGTGCTTGTCAATTTCCTACATTACCTTCCAATCTCGTCAAGTTTCAGGTAAATCTCTATTTGCTCATGGGGTTTAGGTACGTACCTACACTTTACCTAATTTTCAATCCTACGATAAATACATACACTTTGTTCTCATGACCCATTTACAATTAATTTTACTCTTCATAAAATAATCAACCACACTAGTTTTGATGGGTCAAGTACGGATTTAATGTTGATTAGACTCATAAATCTTCACGAGTTCATCTTAGTTATCTATATACTGTTGTGTATACTTCGAGCATTTCTATGTTTCATTACAAGTTAATCCTCAAGGATATGCTAGTCCAACAAACTCCTCAGTGGTCTCCTTCATATGTTGCAGTGGCTTTATATATGACCGCACATCGGTTGATGTTCTTGACAATAGGTGGTATTTGATTATTGGTAAAAATAGTTCAAACGAGCTAGCTTACAGGCACAAACATATGAGCATGCTCTCTGACCAACCTCTGATATACTATACAACAAACTTTCCCTCAGAAAATTTTCAAAAGAAAGTAATTCCTCTGTCTAGATATTAACCATTACAATCATTCTCTGCTTATCATCTATAAACACCACAACTGCATTCTCATCATATCAATGGCATCTTTCTCTAACACCAAACCTGACGATACTATTGTCAGCCTTGTCATCCAAATGATCACATCTCTAAACATTTTTGAAGATCTATTTCCCAAAGTCTTTATAAACATTGAAAAAATCCTACCCAAAAAAGACATTGGCTGGAAATGTTGTTTCATTGGTAGATTATACAGTAGAGTTTTCCATGACACCACAACCATTTCTCGATTCATCTATAGTAACTGGGAGCTTAGAAGAGATGCTGAAGTTGACCTGTGGAAGAAGTGAATAAAGTATTACTGAATCAGACCGGGAAGGATGTATGATTACAAAGTCCTTAGACAATGTGGTACTGCTAGAGGAATTTTTGTCAAACTAATGGTCCTCACTGAAGTTCCACCATCTGCTCCTAACTATATTGATGAAGTAAACTTCTATGCTATCAAAATCTGGGTTCTTGTCAAAAGAATCCCAAAGCATATAATCTTAGACATAAGAAGTATTCTAAGACCAGCTGGTATCTTTCAAGATGCTCAAAAACCATATGGCAGAGACAATAATGAGAAGAACATGGAGATTCAGCTTGATATAGATATCACTAGAGCTTTAAAGTATAGCATAAATGCTTATGAAACTCCTACTATCTCATCTGGATAGAATTTGCTTATGCTCTAGATGGTATTCAATCCTGCAAAGTTTGTAGAATCCTTGACCACCCAAATCCCCTTTGTGAAGAAAAAAGTGAGATCAACACTCCCAACTACAAACCTCACCCATATCCTACTCCAAATTCCAACAATACCTCTCCTCTGAGCCCCATTACCCATTCAAGATAATATCTTACTTTAATAAAGATGTTGTTGCTGAGTTTGCCATCAAAATGAGAAATGCTCTAAGAAAGATAGTTTTATCTAATAGTATTGTGGAGCTTGATGACCATGAGGATTACATCATCTTCAAAGTTGGCCTCCAAGACCGTATAATGGGTGAAATACTAACTCAAAACCCTTATGCCTTAGCCTGTCAAAGAAAGCATAGGAAAATTTTTGTTGGTTACAAGCCTAAAGAAACAATACATAAAAGAAAAACCTTTAACATGAAAAATGTTGCTCATCTTCATGGTCTTAACAATGGGAAAATCAATTCCGAAGACCTCAGCCATGATAACACCTTCACAAAAATTCCCCTATCCGTCCCTAACTTATACCCAACTATTCCATCCATAACTGTCATTCAAAACCAAATAAATGAAGAATTCAATAACCAAAAGAAGCTGCTACGGGAAAGAAAAAGATCTGAATTGAAAAAAAATATGAGTTGCCCCATCAATATCCTACAACCAATGAATCCAAAAGGAGAAATCTCATGTTGGAGACTTATGTTGATCAAAGTAAAAAGGCTAAAGACTTAGTACGTCCCAACAAGATTTGCAGTAGCTTGTAACAAGGAATGGAGATGAATCCCTCAACCATTTTGACTACTAGCAACCTTGAGGGAGAAAATCCTTTCATTTAGGCAGAGTTTTTTTTTTATTCCATCCTTTACGATCTTTATTTCCAAGCTTGCATGGTAAAGTGGCTTTCTATGTTGATATTTTTAGTTTTTTCTGCTATCACTCTAACCATACTAGCCAGAATAAAACTATGCATATTTTTCTAGGATATCTTATTATTATCTTTGCTTATCCTATGATATCATACTTGTGACAATTTTTCATAGTCATGTCATGCAATTCCCAAGGTTTAGACAAACATAAAACTAACAAAAATCTAAATGACATTTTGAATAGACTGAATCCTAACATTTTCTTTTTTTCTGAGAGCAAGCAGAAATCTAATAATCTTAGTTTTATCCTCAGTAATATAAGGGTTACCAATTTATGGTTTGTTGAACCAAAGGGTGTAACTGACACTGCTGATGAGCAAGTTTTTGCTTGGAAATCTAATGTATGCATCTCTATTTTGGATTTTTCCAATAATCATGTAAGTGTTGCTATCACGCCAGCAAATAGCATACTGTACCTTCGCTTGTTATGAGTGATCTTAATTTTGTTCTTCATGATCATGAAAAAATATAGCCAGCATTTGATTGATACTTCTAAAGCTGATGTTTTCTTGGATTACTGCAAAAAAACGCTAGCTACTTGGGATTGGTAAGTTGGTAAAATTTCAAGCCAGAATCACTTTACTCTAGTTTTTGCTGAGCAGTATTTCTGTGTACACATATCAATTGGTAATGTCGGGGACAAAAAGATTATCACTCATTCTTGGGACAAAGTGTGTAAACCTACACAATGTTTGTTTTTTGTGACTCAATGTCTGAATAATGTTTGTTTTTTTGCTGACTCGATGTCTGGATCCGACTCAATTCCTTGATGTCTGGATCCGACTCGATACAAGTCAGAAATCATGTTTTTTTTTTGCTGACTCGATGTTCAGAAATCATGGTGTTTTTTTTGCTGTCAGAAATCATGTTTTTTTTTGCGGACTCGATGTTCATAAATCATGTTTGTTTTTTTGATGACTCGATGACTCGACACAAGCTAGAAATCAGACCATTTAATATTTTTTTTATTTTGAGTCTGATCTTTTTTTTATTTTGAGTCAGATCTAACTCACAACCTATCTCAGATCCATTTTGAGTCAGATTTAACTCACTACCTGACTGAGTCAGATCCAACTCACTACCTGACTCGGATCCATCAGATTTGGACCTGTTGGATCCATCTGATTTGGACCTGTTTAAATCAGCTAATAAAATACAAACCATATTTTGACTCAGCTGAGTGACTCATATTTTGACTCAGCTGAGTGAGATGATTTCAGTCGAATAAATATGGACAACTTAGATTCAGATAAATAAAAATGATTTCAGTCGAATAAATATGGACAACTTAGATTCAGATAAAGAAAAACGGAGAGGATATGAATAAAGCTTTGTTAATGCAGCTCTTATGGAAACTTAAATCAAACAGGTTCAACAATCAAAGGCGCAGGCGCGCAGCTCATTTCTGAGCAGCAGGAGCATCCACGTTTTCACGGTCCATGTAACTGCGGATTATCCCACAGTTACACCCAAATCTCCATTTCTTGATCTTAACACATTTCACATTCAAATCCATAAATCAATTTCTAGATCTAAAACATATTTCACTTAAAATGAAAATAAATGTGTTAAAAATGTAAAAGAGACTAAAGATTTTTATATGGTTCGATCCATAATGGGATCTACATCCATGGTTCTTCACTATAATATTTTGTGTTACATAAAACTCCATTAATGAGTTTTTGGAGCTCTCGTTCTAGGTTGGGAGGAAGAAGAAAATGATAGAGAAAAAATAGAATCTGATCCCTTCCTGTCTCTTAGATATTTTCTTTAAGTACTAGAGAGTAGAAATGAATTTACATAAATGTCCTTTACTTACAAATTAAGGAAACTAAGCTAAGATGGGATGTATTCTATCCTATGGATGTTATATTACTCCGGATTTCTTATGGCGCCACGTGTCGAGTCATATTTTGGTATCTACATTTTGCCCTTTTTTTCTTGAGTGTTACTTGAAGAGCGATTCTTAAGAAAAAAATCCATCTTGGTGTAGTTCTTTGAAGCGAGACGTGTGGTGCTTGAGTAGATTACTTTGATCTTTGTTAATGAAGGAACGAGCGAAAGAATAATAACTTGAAAAGTATATACTTGCCTCTTGTTCTTTTGCGAAGTTCCAAAACCTTGTTGTTGTGTAGAAGTATCATTCCCGAGGTATGTGAAGTATGAAGTATGCGAAGTATGAAACATTCTTTAAGAAGTATAAGAAGTACTAATCCTCGAAATATATAAGAAGTATCAATCCTCGAATATGTAAATAGTATGCAAAGTATCAATCCTCGATTTTGTTGTTGTTGATCATAAGTTGTTGTTGGAACGATTCATTGCTTTTGATTTTGCCCTTGTATGCTTGGTTGTTGATTGTTCATGTTGATGAGTAGTAGCGAGGTGTCATGTTATTTGTAATGAGCTAAAATTGACGAGATGGCATTTGATTCATATACTTTATTGTTGTTGAGGATTCTTGTTGTTGACGAAGTATGGAGTGAGCGAGATATCTTCATTAGTGGATGTGCCGAGTTTCTTCTTCGCGAGCTTTGATCACGAAAGTTGGTTTTGATGATTTTCTTCCAAGTTTCCTTTTCTTCATTCTTGTGCGAAGTTCATTGTAAGTGTTAGTTTGAGCTTTACCGATGATAACTTTGTGTTGATGTTGCCTTTGATGATGAGTTGACGGTATCACTTATTGTTCTTGTCTTGCCTCATTGTAGCTTTTCACATGATATTGGTTCATTTGTAGCTTAACGACCTTATATTTGATTCATATCAAATCCATAAATTTTGAAAAAATTTCCGCGAAGTGTATAATATGCATTTTCTCGTATATGTGTGCCTCCTTTTGCTTTGGTAGATGTAGGAACTAAAGCTATCCGAAGCAAAAGTAATGTGCTTCCTTTTTCTTGCCCTTGTCCTTGTTTTGCTTGATGTCTTACTACTAGATAACGTATTATTGATGAAATATCCTCCCTTGGTTCATATAAACGTGAAGTATCCTTAGCAGTATATAATCCGAAGTATAAGAAGTATCCTTAGTTAACAATCTTCAAGAAACATTCGTGGCGATAAGTATTGTCTTCAAGAAGTATGAATAGTAAGGATTCCCAAAGTGTACTAAATATGATGCATGTTCGATGAATGTATGCAATTAATATATTCTATATGTAGGTGATGAATGAATGTTATATGTATAAAATGATATGCCTTTTCTGTATGTATGTGATGAGTGAATGCTAAATAGGGATAATATGTGTTACTTAGCTCATTGAGTCTTGAGAGTATTGATCTCGCTTTGTGTTGTTCCAATTCCTCATCACATGACTTTGGTTCTTCGCATATTCATGGCTCCTTGCATATTCATTGCTCTTTGCATGTTCATTTTCTTTGTCTCATCTATCTCGCTTTGGCTCCAAGTTCGCCCCTTGTGTCTCTTCGTCCAACTTTAGCTCGCATATTGTATCACTTCATTGCCTCCAAGCTTGTTCCTTTATTATTAGTATCATAGCAATAGTACAATCACAGTATTATGGACATCTATTCAAATCATACTAAAATTGTAAGTATTCCGCACGCAATAAAGTTTTCTTGAAATTTCATGATACTTAGCTTGGGAAGATCATGTCTTTCATTTCATTCTTCTCGCATATTTTTTCATTTTCTTCGTGCCTCATTGAGGTCTTATTTCTTCTTTTCGCCTCTCTTTCATGTATTTACGAGGTCATATGCTTGCCTCTTGCTTTTGTTTCATATTTTATTTTTCCTCTTATTTTTCATTTTATTTTGCCTCACATCTCTCATTTTTCTTCCTCCTTTCCTGCGATCGCGAACTGCCACTATGAGGTCTTATTTGTGCCTCCTAGTTAAGGTCTTATTGTCTTCTACTGGTATGCATAGGGTCTTACTTTCCATAGACAGGTCTCACCATGTCCCGTTTCTTCTGCTCGTTTGCCTCTTGTCTTCATCTTCCTTGGAATCTCCAACCTTCTTTGTATTAATTGTTATCTAGAGGTCTTAACGCCTCCTAGTTAAGGTCTTATTGTGCCTCACCCCGTTGCTCAGGGTATTCTTTCGGCGAAGTCTAAGGCGCTCTTTATTCTCGCGAATTAAAGATCCATCAACCTCGCCTTAACACACTCATTGAGGTCTTACTTTGCGACAATATCACAGGCCTACTTATTCCCTTGAATAATAGCCCTGTAACATTGCCGTCTTTTTTGGTCACTCGGCTCCCTAATCTGGAGGGTGCCGTCCCTTTATATTCCCCCTGATCACCCCATTTTCTTTGGGTTGGTATCAGTTGTTTTCGTGACTTCTTATCCCTTCGCCGATATGGCTCATGGTTACGAAGTCACACCCTAGGTGGGGTTTCTTTGGGACCGAGTGTATAAATCGTGCCAGGCCATCTACTATCTCCACTGGCTAAGCTTCTACACCCCTTACTAAAGGCCGTCCATGGTAGGGACCCTCAGCGGATAGGTCTTATCATTGCCCCTATTTATCTCTCTGAGGGTTGTTCACGACGTGCGTTAGGTCTTATTATTGCCTCTTGCATCTTGTGCGAACTAAGTTGCACGCCATAAGTTCTCAGCCTCCCTAAGTAGAGGTTTTGAGTTTTCATAGAAACTGTTTTATTTCGTGGGTCTTATCAGCCTGCTGTAGAGGTCTTAGAGTCCCTTTTATTCTCTCACAGTAAAACAAGTGAGTAGCCATGAAGCTACACGATTCGGTGTTTCATGAACTTCATGTTTCACGAGTTCAGACCTCCACAAGCAGACACGAGCAGACTTGCTTCCTTAGTTGCTTCTGTGATAAGATGGTCTTTTTCTCTTGGAACTGTTATTGGATTTGTTTGAGAACTCCTCGAGAAATGGATTTGTTATGAATCCATTAGATATTTTGTCTTCGCAGAACTGTTGCCCCCTGAGTTGTTTCATTATGTTTGGAGTAATGGGTTTACTCGTTCTTGTCTGATTGGACTGAGGTGATTTTCCCTCATCGAGATGCTAAGTCTGTGTGATACTTTATTTTGATTTTTATCGCATAAAATCTTCCTCGAGTCTGATTTCTCGTATTTAATCTTTCAGATGTCGTGCTTCACTATAAACGATGCCTGAGACCTTTGTTGTTTTAACTTGAGTAGACGGTGAAAAACTGGTGCTTATTCCTTCGCTGATTGCTTCTTGTCTTATCTTCTCTTTTCACGAAGTGAATTATTGATTTCTCCCGTGTTATGCGATGATATCTCTTCACAGAAGTGAACTGGTGACGCGAAGTGAAATGTTGTCACGAAGTGGAGGCTGCAGGTGAAGAGCAGCAACTTCATTCTTCCACGAACTTGGATGAGATTTGCACGCGAACCAAACTGGTGCTTCCACTGATGAGTCGCTTCGACACTTCGCTGATTGTTGATTCTCGCTTCATGTTGGCTGCTACGGGAAAGCAAGCCATCGCCCAAGTAGTTGACAAAGATGATTTCTTTGCGCTAGATGTTTCACGAAATAGTTGAACTCGTTTGCTGTTTTGCGAGATAGCTTGTTGTCACCTATTGCTTCTCAGCCGCGAATTCAAAAGCAAGGGACTTAGTAATCGCAGTCGCAGATTAAAAGTACGATGTATGCTGTCCTTATCGAGGCTGAATTTGTTTCCCACGAGTTAATGTTTTCTGAAATAAAGTTTTCGTGTTCTCATTTTTTGTTGTGATCGGACTCCTCAAGCTGGCCTCTTCTCGTATGTGCAATCTTTTCCTTCTCAGGAGCCATCTTCATGATACACACTTCACGAGAAAACTTCTCGATACAATACCCCACGAGAAATCTTCATGATACAGATTCCGCAAGATACACTTCACGAGCTTTTGTTTGTAATGTTCTTCTTTTGTTTGAATATGAGTACGAGATGAGACTCGTTCGTATCCTTTTCTTCATTGACGAACCTCACAATTGTAAGTTGTTATGAAATGAATTCTCTCTTCTTGCAGTTGATTGACGAAGTGCTGCATCGGTTGATTTGCTTGTAATGATGAATCCTAAATCAAATCAAGATTTCTCAATGGTTAGTTGGCTACTGATTCTCCCAGATTGCAAATATGTAATTTACATTGATCTTTGTTAAGATTTTTTCAAGAGGTGTTAGAGAATATAAAAAGAAGAAAAGAAAGACTTATTTGTTTTAGATCTACTAGTCGATGATGAATTCTTTGGCTTCGCCACCAATTCATAATTTGTAGCTGAATCATCGTTCTTCGAATATCGCTCCGAGTTAATTGATGACAAGATAAGAATTATTTGGTCTTCTATAAATCCTGGTTACGTTGCATTGCTGACTGTTTTCTTTCTGTAAATTTGCCCACTGTATCCATCTTTGCATTTATTGCTAGCATTCATATTCTTCGTATTCGTTCTTGAATCCGCGAGCTCTCCTTGTTACTGCTGGCTGTCGGAGGGCTGTGCTGGTACCAGAGATTCAATCTTCATACACTTTGTTAAAGTTTGTTTAAACTCTTGAGCTGAATTCACTGGAGCTGTCTTGAATAATAGGTCACAGGTAGGATAAGATTGCAGATCCTTGTGAGCAGATTCTCTGGTTGACTCATTCGCCAATGAATATGAGAATGGGAGTACTTGTTCGTGAAAATATTTTGATGAACAACAATAGGAATTTGTCTTCGCCGGTTGAACTTGCTTTCTGCTCATCGAGATGGCTTGTGCACTTTCTGTGTTATCGTGAAGGTTTCCGAGATAGCTGACTTAATTTTCTCACGAGCCAAACTTTCCGAAGTAGAGTCTTCGTGTTCTTCTTCGCTCATGAGATTATCGGCGATGATATTGGCTTGACCAAGCTTGATGTTGAGATAACCGTTTCAGAATCTATCTTATTCTTCCTTTCACGAAGCAGCTGCTCGTCGAAGCTATTGACGATTGTATACTTACCACGAGGCGGTTGTTCTTCGTTTGATGAGAGATTTCTTCCAAAGACATCACTGTTTCCTCGTCCTGCTTGGCTGCTTTGCTCGTGGCTCCTTCGGTTGCTTTGCTCGTGGTTCATGACACTGGCTCCTTTGGTTGCTTTGCTGAAGTTGAAGATGAGGTTTGTTAATGAATAGTTGATCAAGATTTGATTTTGCGAAGTGAATTGACGAGATGATGTTGGCTAGAGATCTGTTTGCTGGTTTAAAAAGATGCTAGATGATTTTATCTTTGTTGAAAAAGATGCTCGCTGGCTGCTTCTTATTTGCTTTCACGAAGTATGTTGCCTTCGCTTCATCTGTTCTTGCCGAGGAAATTGATCCGAGATAATTTGCTACGAGCCGTGGCGGTTGTTTAACTTCGTTGGTTTATTCCGGATTGAATTCCTTCCGAGTTAGTTTATCTTGCAGATTAATCAACTTAAGAATTCGTCTTCACCGTAACGAGTTGGTGCTATGATTTTGACGAGGAACAACGATAAGAGTTTATCTTCGCATAAACTTCGCTGAAATTGCTGACGAGGAGAGTTTATCTTCGTGTTTCTGGAATGGCATGGTTGGCTCTAGTTAAGCGATGTGTAAGCACGAGCTGGCTGATCATCTCGAAGTAATTGACACGAGATCCGAGTGGTCGTGATGATCAGAGTTGATCAACGAGAGAACTGAAACGGTTCGTGCGAACTAAGTGGATAATAAAGGAGAACTTATACTTGAGATGAAGGGAGAAGTAATGGATGTCCATGATGATACAGGTTTATCGTTGTCGAAGCTGTTTGTGATAGACTGCCTGACATAGTTGTACCAGATTTGTCGACGAAGGAAGTTTGGTTATTTCATCGTTTTCTTTTGCACGAGCAATGATGGTTTGTGCAGCACAAATCAACTCAATTTATGTCTTCTTCGTTAACTGTCATTGACGAAAATGAGATTTCCACTGGTCTTTGTCGCACATCATCAGAAAGCTTATGCTGAGAGAGATTTTTAATCATCGCTGCAAACAACCAATTGATATGATGAGTGAACCAGAAAAGATTGAAGCTAGCCTGTACATAAAGAACGGAAATCATTGCCAGAAACTTTATCGATTTCATTCACGGGAAAATCCCTAAATCAGTTGAAAGCTTAATGCACAATCTTTTGAAATCCATCGAATGGGTTTGTAAATTAGGGTTTGCTAACAGTAAATCTGTAATAAAAACTGATATTGAACAAACATGTAAAACTAAATTTGACCAAGAACAGAACTAAATTTATGTGAAATACTTTTCAAAGTTTCATTTATAAAACCAACAGATCTAAAAAATTGAGAAAAATAGAGAAAGAAATAAGTTATCAAGAATAAGAATTTGTCCTTTGTTGATGTAAATTCGTCTGATGTTGTTGTTATTGACATCTCGGATTCCCTTCTGTTCTTCTACATCTTCTCATTCTTTTCTTTCCACTTTCCCATGGACAATGTTTGTTGTTTGAGAAAACGCGAAAGAAATCTCCTGTTTTTAGCGCCAAAATGTAACTGCGGATTATCCCACAATTACACCCAAATCTCAGTTTCTTGATCTTAACACATTTCACATTCAAATCCATAAATCAATTTCTAGATCTAAAACATCAATTTCTAAAACATATTTCACTCAACATAAAAATAAATGTGTTTAAAATGTAAAAGAGACTAAAGATTTTTATATGGTTCAATCCATAATGGGATCTACATCCATGGTTATTCACTATAATATTTTGTATTACATAACACTCCATTAATGAGTTTTTGGAGCTCTCGTTCTAGGTTGGGAGGAAGAAGAAGAAGATAGAGAAAAAAATAGAATTTGATCCCTTTCTCTCTTATATATTTTCTTTAGAGTAGAAATGAATTTAAATAAATGTCATTTACTTACAAATTAAGAAAAATAAGCTAAGATGGGATGTATTCTATCTTTTGGATGTTATATTACTATTACTCCGGATTGGCACCACATGTCGAGTTATATTTTGATATCTACAGTCCATCTGAGGCATGTGGGCATTGCCATCCTCAAAGCCAATATCTCCGAGTAAAAAATAAACTCCGCTTTTTGCCCACGTCTTTACATCTTTGGGAGATTGTGTTTTCACTAAAAATAAATAGCCAACAGCTCTATCTAATCCCAGTATTGTGGGGTTTCCCAGCAGATTGTGATGGAACTTTCTAACTTTTGCCCAGTTCTTTACATCTTTGGGAGACTCACAAAGGGAAAGATTCACGAACTCAAGATTTTCAAGATAAGAAAAGAAAGGACGTAATTTTATTGGACATATCTGAGGAGCTGTTAGGGTATGAAGTTGTACTACACTTAGCTTCTACATTTGGCAACGTATCACTTCAACTCCCAGCCTTGGTGTAAAGCCCACAGCATATATGCCTAGTTGCAGGGGCATTTTGTAAAGGTACAAACCTAAAAACGCTTTAGTCCTCATTATCCCACAGCTCCTGAGCACTCTTGTAAGGTCCTTCGCTGCTATTCACGAAGAGCTCTTCTCCGTCCAATACTCTCTTCTGCAATTGCGGCGATCACATAGCATTATAATCTTCACAACTAGTGACCGGTGAAACAAAGTAAAAAACATCTACTATAAGCAAGAAACACTTAGCTTTGTAATTACCTGATCAGAAATGCTGCACAAAATATTGAAATCTTGGTCAGGGATTTCCCACCCAAACACTTGTAAGTTTTCTTTGATCCTTTCGTTATTAGTTGATTTCGGTATCACACTAGTCCCTCTCTGAAGTCCCCACTTCACTAGTACCTGCCCTGGTGTCTTGTTCAACTTATTCGCTACCCGATCCACCGTTGGATCATGTATCAGATCCCTACTTCTCTCCGACGATCCCAGAGGAGGATAAGCCTGCACATACATATAAGTAACATACTAGCTGGATTGCATAGATACAGATAAAATATTTAGTCGTGCTCTACTCAGGTGAAGCGTGTAAAGACTTGTTTAAGGTGCAAGAGAAACTCTTTTATGCAACCACTCAAAGTCTGAATTGTCTGGCTTACTACTCTATTTATAATTTTCTGCTCACATGGATAGCCTTTGACTAATCTAAAGACTAGTTTGTCCTCCCACAAGTGTATTGACAATATTTGTCCACCGTAACCTACAAAATTATAAAGAGGCCAGTGTTCATAGCTTAAATTATAACGAGACATACATTTACGTCCCGACAAATATATCAACCAGTTATAAACACAAAGCACAACGAGACATACATTTACGGCCCGGCAAATATATCAACCAGTTATAAACACAGCACAGAAAAGATCCCACGGCCCACGGGTTTCTCAATAATCTAAGGTCTTGCATATGATTGGGTCTGTTAACTAAAACGGTTGAGATGAAATTTTTGTTTGGTATCTAGTATGTATATCTAGGTTTATAATGTTAACTTCGATAATCTAAACTTACAGTTACGTGGATTCCGTTCTTCGTGCAGTAATCCAGTATTTTATCATTTCTCCATCCTGGGTGCATCTCCATCTAATTACACAATTCACCGAAAACCAGTTACATTAACATGTAGTGGCTAAAAATTATTAAGTAGCAAGTGAAGCCATATTTAAGAAGAAAAATGAGTGTTTTGGGTTTTTAGCCAAAGATGTTAAGCCATGTATGCCAACCTGGCAAACTGAAGGCATGGTCTGGGCAAACTTGAGTAATTTTTCCAGTTTCTTCATTGTGAAATTGCAAATGCCAATATCTCGAACAATGTTATCTTTGACAAGCTTCTCCATCTCTCTCCAAACACCTTCCATGTCAAACTCCAAAATGTCTTCTCTTAGGTGGAAGGGCCAGTGTATCTTATACATTTAAAACGGCACAAATTAGTTCGCATCGTATTATTGAGCCCATGTTTTTTGAAGGAGAAAGAATACAGACTATTGCATTCTATTTAAAGCCCAAATTACCAGATAAAGATCAAGGTAGTCGAGTTGCAGATCCTGAAGGGTGTTCTTGACTGCACTTCTTACTCTATCCGGAGTCAGATCAGTGCACCTACATATGTACATGGAGTATATAAAACTTGGACATTTTTTTGCGAAATACATATGTATTACCAGCAAAGACACAACTGACATGCAGATAATGAAGCACTGTACCATAGTTTTGATGTGATAAAGAGATCCTTCCGATCAATACCGGTTTGCATTGCTGCCTTTAGACCGTGTCCCACCTGTAACATTTGAAGGCACATAAGGGAGAACAATTAGTTCTATCTGTCATGCTAATTGGAGGTAGTTTCCCTATGGCTTTTGGTTTCATTCATTTTCATAATCAAACTTTTTTATTTCAGGCCCAATAAATGATGGGCTGTAACAGAATGATGAGTTATGTTTTTTTTTTTTGAATCTAAAAAACTAAGTTTAAATGATCCTATGACTACATATCAATTGAAGCACTGTACCATAGTTTTGATGTGATAAAGAGATCCTTCCGATCAATACCGGTTTGCATTGCTGCCTTTAGACCGTGTCCCACCTGTAACATTTGAAGGCACATAAGGGAGAACAATTAGTTCTATCTGTCATGCTAATTGGAGGTAGTTTCCCTATGGCTTTTGGTTTCATTCATTTTCATAATCAAACTTTTTTATTTCAGGCCCAATAAATGATGGGCTGTAACAGAATGATGAGTTATGTTTTTTTTTTTGAATCTAAAAAACTAAGTTTAAATGATCCTATGACTACATATCAATTGAAGGCCATGAAACCATACCTCTTCTTGGACTCCATACTCTGCAGCCGTATCATTGTGTCTATAACCAGCCTGTAAAGTCACAAGCCGGTGTTGTTACTAATAATCTCAACGGAAAATATGATTAAAGGCATCGCTCCATTCCTTGCCGACGGTAAAAAAAAACTTCGTTTCTAAATGATAAATGCAGAATCAAATGAATGAAATATTGGAAGAAGTTGTTTATTGAAATTACCTCAACGATAGCAGTGAAGACAGAGTCAGGGGCTTGAGAACCAGACCTCCAAGTGCCAAGTCCAACTGCTGGTATAGTGTGTCCACTTAACAACTTAAAAGACTCCATCTTCATATCTTCAGGTAATAATGTTGCTTGCGCCATCTTCTTCACTTCCTTCACCAACTCTTTTTCTCTTGGTGATGCAAACTTGTTGACATTACTATGTACTTCTTGAAATGGTTTAATATAGTGTGGCATATGACAAATTGCATGTTAGACACCTGGTGTGCTGTGCACGTGTCACGCCAAACATCTAATGAGTGTAAAACTTGGAATTTGGAGTTTCATGACACTAACACGTTTCCCTGTCCATGATATGGACGAGGAAATGGAACAGTAATTCATTCAATTTTTTTTGCACGGACGACGTAATGGACCATGTAAAAACCGTGCAGACTCGAATTTACCGAAAATAGGACCCTGTTTTCTCCACTAGGTGGGGCCGTTTATTATGTGCCTGCGCGGTTTTTATCTTGTCCAAAATGGCGGTCAATTAAAAATTGTTCCGTGAAAATTAAAAATGCCTAAAAAAAAAGAACAGAAAAGAAGACGCGCAATGGCCGGATATATCAATATTAATATGGGATATAAATTAAGTTTCACAACCACAATATCCTGCCAAGAAGTTATTTTCCTATTATTTAATTAAACACCTAGGTAAATTATTGTGGTACCCTTCAAAATAAATAAAAGCCTAAATCTAAAAATAAAAATCATTTTCACATATCCCCTTCTCTCCTTTGTGCCTCCTCTCATTTCATTGTGTTAGAGAAAAGGAAAATTCATCTTCCATCCGACTATTTCATGGTCGGTTAATCGTTGCTTCAAAATTTCTTCCTTAATTAATCGATTTTATTAAAAATGCTTCCTTGTAAACGAACTAAAAAACCTAAACCTGATCCAAAAATAGGAGTTGCGGCTCAATCAGAATCAAAACTGCAACAAGTACTCGAAGATGGGTTACATCGAATTGTCGTTGAAGAAGAAGGAGAGCCGGACGATCAAACTCTCAATGAAATGGCTTCCATGAGAAAGTAAGTGATTTCAAACTGTTTTACAATTGTTTTAATCGATTTAAAATAGTGGGTTTAAGTTAGAACCACGAACCCTAACTGAAAAGTTTCAGTTACAACTATAGCTGACATTAAAAATATATGTTGAATACCCTACCGGTAATTACAATCTGCATTGAAATTCATATGAACGCCATGCCGGCATATATTTTCGATATTGTTATTAAGATGAATACCATGCCGGCAGAGATGGCTAGAATCACCAGAATTTACATGTCCCAAATCCGTATTGTCGTTCAAGTTTACTACAATGCCACGTAGAGTGTGCCGGTATTGTTTTGCAATTTCATATCAATGCCGGCTGCAGGAGTAACGAAACAAAATTATCTGATTTGAATTTCATAACAGTCGGCATTGTCTACTATTACATAGCAGTACCGACAATTCTAGCTGGCATACTCGTGTTTTTTTTTTCCATACAATGCTGTCTTATGATTGATCTATGCCGACTTTTTCAGAATCCATGTCAACTTTGGTTTTATAATGCCGGCTTATGTTAATTGTTTATATGTATTTTGATGTATATCTAAAACCAAGGAAATTAAGAAAGGAAAGAAGATAGATCTTGGCACTCCGTAGTCTCTGCCTCCTCGAGGTGGCCTCCCTAAGCGTTTGGGTGCAGGCTCTAAAAGAAGGAAATATTGGGAGTATAGGGACCGTAAAAAACTCGCAGTCCATAAACATCTGGAATCAGATGATGAAGAAGATGAAGAAGTTGAACCAAGTTGAGAACCGACAAGATGACAAGGAAGGTGAACAACCAATACAAGGTGAAGTTCAATGTGAACAACTGTTACAAGGAGAACAAAACAACAAAAAAGTAAAGAAAGAAAAAGGTGAGCACTTTTCTCATCCTAATGACATGTTATATAAAGCACTTTTCTCATCCTTAAAGAGGGAAATATTAGGAGGATAGGGACCGTAAAAAACTCGCAATCCATAAACGTACTGGAATCATATGATAAAGAAGATGAAGAAGTTGAACCAAGTTGAGAACCGACAAGATGATGAGGAAGGTGAACAACCAATACAAGGTGAAGTTTAATGTGAACAACTGTTACAAGGAGAACAAAACAAGAAAAAAGTAAAGAAAGAAAAAGGTGAGCACTTTTCTCATCCTAATGACATGTTACCTGCCCGTGATGATGGAAAACTTTGCGGAGAACCGCTTGAGCCGCAACCCCTATTTGGTTACAAGGACTGGTGGACTCACCAAATTTATTCAACCTATGTAAGACTTTCTACCTTGTGCTCGTGTATTATTATGTATGCTTTCTTTCATGGTCTCCCATTTATGTTTGTATCGTTTTTTCATTCTAAGATTATAAGAGAGCTGTATGTGTTTTTTCAAGAATTAGTACGATAATATGGGTTGTATCCTGTGGTCGAAAACTTCGTGGAGTATGATTCTATGACAGTTAGTTGTTTTATCGAGAGATTTTATGGTGAAACTGATACCATGTAGTTTCATTTTTGGGGAGATGACATTGATCCCGAAAGATGCTCAAAACATTCTAGGCCTAGAGGTGGGCGGGAAATCTGTTGCAGAAGGGGATAACTGTCATGACATATAATGGGGCAAGTTACACTATTTGACTAACAAGCTATTTGGCTGGGACCACGATACTTTAGTTGCAAGATTCTACGTATCTTGGAAATTTAGGACAAAGATATCAAAGCTGGTTATGCTACACGAAAGGTAAGGAGGGGCAAAGGAGAAAGCTAGCATGAAGACTGGGATCCTGCACAAATTCCTCGTACAACTGCTGCTTATATGTTATTCATCTTGGGCACTAGGGTATTCCCTGACACTAGTGAAAATAGGGTTAATTCCAATTTCCTACGATACTTGAATCTGTTGCACGAGGTCATTAACTATTCTTGGGGCACAGGGGTCATGGCACATTTGATGAAAGAGATGCGAAGGGTTTCTAAGGTGATTACCAATCAATTTTTAGGTAGTTTCACTCTACTTTATAAACTTATTTATTTATGATCGTTCTTATTTATTGTTGTCATATGCTGTTAGTATTCAAAATAAAATTATTGCTTCTTATATGATTCATTCTATCTTGGCATAAATGTGGGCGTATGAACACTTACCAACATTGTTCATAAATTACAAATCGTTGACGGAAAAAAATAGTTCGGAAACACTTCAGCCTAGAGCTATGAGATACGATTTCAGAAATACTTCGAAGCATGGTAACAATCGTCGACCGACAGATATGAGATTGGCTTTGGACGCGATAACGACCGAGTTGGTGGTGTTTGACCCTTGCAAGGTGGAAAGAAAAAATATCCTCCATCATGAGGCCTGGTAACTTTGCATTTTACCATGGACTTTTGTTTCACCCAAAGGGATACGACATGGCCGATCCCCGATGTGTAATGCAACAACTTCGGTGTAAGCAACAAAGTGCAGTGCAACAACTTTGGTTTGGAAGATTCTTTCATGACTTTCCTGAATGTCAATCAACTAACAAAAGATTGCAGGTAGCCTATAGACCAAAACCAGTTCCAGAACATTGGGGGAAAGGGAACCATGTTGTTTGGTAGATACGAGTAATTGGGAGATTGTGGAAAATGGTTATGAAGCCATTCCTGGCTATATGAAAGCTTACGAGAATTACTGACATCCTTTTGT
>JAJJMB010000558.1:1298685-1320505 GCA_023531105.1 Papaver atlanticum | reverse complement strand
CCGGGAAAATCCTTTCATTGCAACTTCTACGCCAGCCACCGAATCTTATGCATCTGCGCATAATGTCCTTTCTGCCATGGTGTTACGTATTGTTTCGCTTGTTCTCTTTAATGTATATATTATTATTTAACTATACTAAATATTTATTGTATTGAATAAAAACAGCAGAGGCGACTTGGCAAATTGGGAAAACCTTTACTTGCAAGGTGCAAAAACGAGAGGTGTTGACCCATGAAGAAATGAGGGATTTCGATGAAAAGATAAAAAAAAAAATTGAAGATCCAAATGCAAAAGATTTGTTCGGGGAAAGGAAGAGGAAGGTCGCCAAGAAACCAAAGATGGGGTGATAAAGGATGTTTTTTTTTTATATTTTTTATGATAGTTAACTTTTGGACAATCTAGAACATGTTTGTTTTGGAACTCGGTTAGACTCGGCTTGTTTGTTTTATGTTTGGTTTGTGGTCATTTTTTTAAGAACAATGTAGAACAAGTTTACCTTGAAATTAGTTATTTAGATTTTTATTAAAGTTTGCTCAAAGATATTTTCTGAGTTTCCTATCTACAATTAGTACTCTGCTGGCATTATATTATTATTGTATATCAATACCAAAAAATGTGCCGGCATGGATAACTTAGTTAATCACAATATTTTTAACTTTTCCGACATTGAATTTTGTACTACATCAATACCAGCAAATAGGGTAATATGTTAGTCTAATAAGCAACTTTTCTGCTTAAAATTAATATAGTGCATGCATTGCACTTTTATCTACATTTACGCTGGAAATAGGGTTTTTGGAAATTGAAAAAATTCCCATAAAATCGGCATTATCGACAATGTATGATACAATAACCGAATGACCGTCTTTGGTGGTTCAATAACTGAATGACAATTTTTCGTCATATTACAAATTATATGAAATGTACAAAGAAAATTTTGTGCGTAGTTGCAGTCATTAATGCGTCTTCATTATCGGTTATTATGACCCTTAGAAGATCATTTCCTCGGAAGAGTACCTTCAATTGTTGTTATGATCCTTCTCGTCTAGCATAAAACACCAATCCAACGTGAATGTTATCTTGTACGAAGTTTTCCACGCGATGTTGAACAATGGCATATGGTATTTGTTTATCTAGTATGTGCAATTCATCATAAGAACCAAAAAGCATGTATGAGCCAATTGTGCAATCAACGGATGCACAAGGAATATTTGAAGAGGCTTCCCATACATCCCTATTTTAATGACGTGTGTGTAGTTGTAATTGGTGGATAACTTCTCAAATTCTTGAATAACCGACCTACCTTCCTAGTCCATCCTTCTAATAGTTGTTTGTGCACTATAGAATGTACTTAAGGAAGAAAAGTTTACCTCATCCTTTGCCTTGAAGTCATTGAGCATTTGACTTGGTTTGATGCATGTTTCGCTAAATCTCTTTACTTCCTCGACTTCATGGGGTTTAGCTTTGCAATCATGGAGTGACCAAGAAAAGTATCCGGCTCCGCATGGTTGTCACGGCTGAGTCACACTCTACATTTTAAAGGGGCATTCATCCTTTCTTGAATTAGTATACTTTATTAGTCTTATTTGGATATACATAATATATACTTTCTCTTGTATCTGTTCATAGCGTATGACTCACCTCTCTCGCAAACCATCGCAAACCGAGTCGGCAAAACTTAAGTGTTCTTCACTAGCGCACACTTATTCCTAAGACCCGTCTCCACATCCCACTTAATTGCCCCGTCTTTACCTGTTAGTCCATACATAAGGACAAAAGAGATTATATGCAATCCCAACGTAAAGTTCAAAATAAAAAGTTAGCTAACTGTTTGGTAACCTACCGAATCATTTGTATGGTACTCTGATGTATCCGGATCCAACGGGTTTTCTGGTGTTGGCTCATCGTATAGTACAATCTAAGAAACAAAACAAAGAAAAATTAGTTGAAATAAAAGTTGCCGGCATACATGACAATGTCGGGAAAATATTCTGACATGCTCGATCATAAACTAACAATGTCGTTAAAGAGATGCTGGCATTCACGATCAATAACCACCCATGTCGGGATAAATTTGTCAACATTCTAGGTAGAAAACCAACAATGCCCATAACTAAATGCAAAAAACTTAAATATGTAGTTAAATCGTAGTAATTGACTGCATAGTAATTTGACCAACATCCAACGCCGACAAATGTTACACACCGCCGGCATGCTCGTAGTCAAATGTATACTTTGGGAGTACATATTTTATGTTCAATTTATAAGCACTTCCGGCAGGACATACAGTGGAATATTTTGTGGTAGGTGAAAAGTAAATTCACTGCTGGCATGGTGGTTTTTTATAAATACAATACCGGCAATCCAATACAATTTGGTGGATATCCTTTGTCGCCATGGTATAAGTATGAATACCATGTCGATTAGCTCATTTCAATCAAGGTATTCATACTTTAACCATGCTGACACTGGGTTTTTTCAGTACCAAAAATAACGAAATCAAAAAGGGAAAAAAATAATCAAATTTTAATACATTAATACCTACACCTAAGTATTTGGGGTACTTGTATGTTCAGCTTGTTTAATTTCTGGGTTGGTTCTTCACCTGAACTTTCATTCCCATTAATATCTTGATTTAAAGGTGTTACATCAACAAAACGTGGTAATTGTGAATCGTCATCATTAGATGGAGATTCAACATAAACCCATTGTTTTTGACGACCGGAAGATTCAACAACTTCTCTTTGTTCACTAGCATCACTCATCTTCACCCAAATCCCTTTTCCCTCCAAAACTTCTCCTTCTACTTTCTAACTAAAAACATCTAATTTGATTTCTACTAGCCATCTAATCTTTTAACTCAACTAATTGTAATTAGTCAAGGGTAAATTAAGAATTTCAATAAATATATAGATAGAGGGTTCCTCAGATTACTTCTATCTAGCCCTATTTTGTTTTATTGTTATATCCCCCATTTAATATCAATATCCTCTGATTGTGGGTTCTTAAATAGCACTCGAAATCACAATTAACACTATTTTATTTTTACTCCTTTACAAAAGAGAATCATATTGATTTATTTTTAATTTTTAAATAGACACTTTCAAAACACATTGACTAAGTTTTTTCTTAACTAAATTTTAGATTTACGATGTTGTCGATGATAATATCATACATATCGGATTGTGCTCACTTTTACTACGAACATAAAACTTTGAATAAAAAATATATCCCAAAATATTAGTTTCTAATCCGAAGTTTTTTATTTTTTATTTTGAAGCAAAAATGAAGATTTATCGATGAGATTAATTGTTGACATAAGTTGATTTCTCCAGTAGTTGCAGACTGATACTACTATGGATCGAGTTAAACCAATCCCTACCGATTCTCCCTACTCTTGCATGTTCGAAAGTAAATCAACTACTTTATTTTTTCCTTTGGCACATAATAACATAACCAGGATTTAAACTCTCTAAATATTATCATAATATTATTAACTAAATTATGAAGTCTCCAATTAAGACTTGGATTTTCAGAGTTTACAGCTTCAACTACCAGTTTTGTATCAATTTCAAACTGCACTTTCTCCAATCCTTTAACCAGCAGACTCCTTACCACAGCCCTAAGCACTCCGTTTGCTCTGCATTGAAGTTGTGGTTCAGGTGAATGCGTTTTGCTCCCCTAGACGCCCCTGCAAAATTGCGAATTATTAGACCAATGCCACCTGTTTTAGAAATTTCATGAAAAGATCCATTAGTGTTAATAGTAAGACTTCCCACAGGGGGAAGTAACCAATGAATATTCCTCTACCTAGTCTTAGTTCTCTTCTATGAATGAGAGGGGGTCTGTTAATCTGTTCATCAAAAAATCTTCTGCAGTTGAAGATAATCTTCTTAGGTGTAGTAGCACTATGTTTAAAGGACTTTTCACACCTTTCAGTCCATATGTACCAGGCCATAATAACTTTCTTGATCATCTCAGATTCTGTGATCTGGTTATGTTTCAGATTGTCAAACTAAATGCATATCTGATTCTCTAAATTTACTGAAGTATTTGCTGAAGTACTAATGGTTGATGACCAAAAAATTTTAGACAGAGGACACTCAGTGATAACATGAGTATTAGTCTCTAAACATTAGACACATAAAGGACAGGATGGGCCCATATTGCTAATAACACCTGCAAGCTTATCTCTTTTAGGAAGGATACAAGTGATACATTTCCAAAGGAAGTGTTTTATTCTCTGGAGGACTGGCAGTTTCCAAAGTACTTTGTAAATCTGATTCTTCCTCTCCCCCACTGAACCGTGCTGCTGAGATTCTTCATAATTTTCTGAAACAAGACTTGACAAAAAAGTTACGTTGCTTCTCAAGAGTCCAAGTCAATCTATTTTTATGAGCTTGATGTATAATGATGTAGCTGATATAATTCATTGTGTTAGGTTCAAAAAGTTATTGGATAAGATTCACATTCCGGATAAAAGTATCTAGAATGAATATTTGGATTATGTGAGTGAAGTGCAGATGATTATTGACCACTTGTTTTGGTATAAGAGTAATTGGCAATTTGGTATCCAACTGTGTTTCCAGATACAAATTTTATCACCATTGCCTAAACTCCAGCAATTGTGTTTTTGTATGAAGTGAATTTATGAACCAATGTTTCTCCAAGACTAGGTAGAATTGCTCTTCTTTTGAGTTGAAAATTTTCACCATCCGGAAAATATTTAGTTGACATTGATCTACCACAAATTGAAGATGAATCAGAGACAAGCCTCCAAGCCTTAGCTAGAAGATCTCTGTTAAAGATATGGAGATCTTTAAATCCCAGCCCATATTCTTCATTCGTCTTACAAACTCTTTTTCATATAGTCATGTACGTACCCTTATTAGAAGCTTTATTTCTCCAAAAGGCTTGTTGTGAGGAATTAAGCTTAGGGACAGTAGAGTCTTGCAGTTTGAAACTAGACATATGATAGATAGGAATGACATTTTTAACATTTCTAATCATCACTGATCTAGCAGCTTCAGACATGTTAATGCCGCTCCATTTTAAGAACATATTTTCCATTTTATCTTTGAGAACAAAGATGATTTTTTTTAAATCTTCCAGAAAGGTAGGGAAAGATAACGTTCTTCATTTATATTTAACTGTCAGACCTGGAGAATCCCATTAATGTCTTTACAATTTGATGATTCCTTATTCTTACTAAAGTAATGTGTCGATTTACAGAAATTGATTAGCTGACCTGAGAAGTCATTGAATTCCTTGATAACACAGAGAAAAGCATTTGTTTGAGAAAGATTTTCCTTGCAGAAAAAAAGACAAACGTCTGTAAAAAGTAGATGATTTGTTTTTGGTGATGATCTTGATATTTTGATTTCATGTAATGTGTCTTGTTGATTCACAGTGACCTAGAAATCTAGAAGATGATTCCATGGCTCCGATAAACAGATATGGAGAGAGAGGGTCGCCTTGGCGAATGCCTCTAGATATTTTAAAGGATGCAGTAGGAGAACCATTGAACACGACTTCAATCTGAGTTGTATTTATGCATTGGTGAATACGCTGAAAGAACTTTTTTCCAAAACCAAACTTATTTAATATCTCAATCAAGAAACTCCATTCTAACTTGTCGAAAGCTTTTGACATATCCATTTTTAGCGCAAGATGACCATTAATGCCTTCTTTTCTTTTCATAACTTGCACCATCTCTTGGACTAAACTGATATTCTCGGAGATTAATCTACCAGGCACGTAAGTTGTCTGGTAGGTCTCTAAACAGTACCTAAAATGACTGCAAGTGCACAGTGCCAATTATGTAAGGTGCAAATACAGGTCGATCCTCAAGGACAAGGTGGGTGTAAATCGAAGCTAAGTGCTTACTTTAACTGATTCAGAGAAAAGAGTAACACAAAAGATTGTTTGGTGGGTGTCGATACGACAAAGATGTTTGATAGTAACAGAAATAGTAAAGCAGGATGCAAAACAAGATGTAAGTAGAACAATTGATAAGGAGGGTACCAGGGAAGTTGAGTCCACCACTAACTTACACTAGTTATTCTTCTAATGATACTAACCTTATTTTTATAATCGATATCAGGGGAGATTGTTAGAGCACTGCTCGGTCGAACTCGCAAGCGTTGCTATCTCAAGCTTGTTGTCAAGTTTAGTTGCCAAAACTATAAGTCTTGATTTCTAGTCTACTTATAGCTAAGTCTCGGATTAGGATAGAAAGTGTAGTTGAGCTTAAGACTTCACGACGTTCATCGATTGAAGACGAAGAACTACTAAGAGGAGCCTGTGGAACTTCATCAACAAAAGGTATGTGGAGACTTGAACTCATCTATCACTCAAAAGTATATCCACTCTATCTCCTAATTGAGACAAAAGTCGTATAGCTATATAGACTTTGATTATACACATTTGATATTTCGAGCTGAATTTAACTCGCTTACATATTTCTCGAAATATGTGTTGGTAAGCTTTCGCTTTAACCAAGTTCATCTTATATTCTTGACAAAAGTCAAAAGATGATCATGTGAAAATCGCCTGGTAACATCTTACATGATTTGTGTGAGACAGTCATTTGATGTAGACTCGGAATGTTTGGTATTAATCATTCTATCACTTTAAAATTGCTTCAAAGCTAATAGTTTGTGTGAGACAGCTATTGTCGTCTTCTTAGAATGTTTCAATGATTGAAATTGGAATTTAGAACAAATAACCATGATTAGATATAGAACAGTATGCGTACTTGTATGCTAATTGTTGCAAGATATTCCAAGTCTGGGAACCATAGTATGCATACCCGTATGCGTACTGGTTTGTTTATGAAAGTACGAGAACTCAGTATGCATACCGGTATGCGTACCCATTTGCATACTGTCGAACCCAAACTTGGTCCGGCCACTTAGGTATGCGTACCCGTTCGCATACATAAGTAGGTTATGTTCTAAAATCGGTTTGTTCATGAACTAATACATTTATATAATAAGGAATGCAATTTTTTGCAAACCGTGGCTATAATGTTCATGAATTGATTCGAGTGAATCAAAATCGATTTTGCTTCAATTGTGTCTTGTATACTTCTATGAGAATATAAACAATTAAACAACTCTAGAACTAGTTTCATTTGAGTCATTTGAACTAATTATGGCTAAGATGAATAAGGTTGATATGAAAGTGTTCATATGGCTAACTTCGGTTAACTATTGTTGAGCCAACAAGGTGCACACGTTTAGGTACGGTTACTCATATCTAAATGAAGTCACTTTTCATTTGTGTGTAACAAGCTAAGTTCGATCTAACAGTTGAAAGATATTAGTTTGAGTTTAATCAGGTTTTCATCTAACGGTGAATATTGAATGCATTGTTACCAAGGTAACATTGATTGCAAACCCTGATTTGAAGACTATATAAAGGAGAACTCTATCAACTGGGAAACCTAATCCCCACACCTCATGCGTGATACTAGTTGCGACTAGAGTCGATTCTTTTTTAACCTTAGGTTTTCTCCAAAACCCTGTAGGTTAACGACTTAAAGACTTCATTGGGATTGTGAAGCCAGGCCCAACTATTTTTCTGTAGTTGCATGTTCTGATCTTGCTGCTTTCTATCATGATTGAGTATTATCTTCTCTAAGATTTGCTCAAGATTTAATCTCCGATAGGCAAGATAAAAAGTAGTCACAAACATCTTCGTCTCATCGTTTGTGAATCCACAATATCTTGTTTCGCTACCATACGATTAAGATTATTGTGAGGTAATTGATATTACTAGACTGTTCTTCGGGAATATAAGTCCAGTGTATCAGTTGGTTCATGTTAACCTTGATTTATCAAAATACGGAACAAAACTCTTAGTATTTATGTGGGAGACAGATTTATCTATTCAATAGACTTTTCTGTGTGAGACAGATTGGTTTATCAAGTCTTCGACTTTGGTTCATAGCAGCTCTTAGTTGTGGGTTAGATCATCTAAGGGAATCAAGTGTGCAGAGTCCTGCTAGGATTCAGAGGCGTAAGGAACGCGACTGTACCTTGATCAGTGTGAGATTGGTTAGGGCTCAACTACATTCCAGTCCGAAGTTAAATTGTAGTAGGCTAGTGTCTGTAGTGGCTTAATACAGTGTGGTGTTCAAATCTGGACTAGGTCCCAGGGTTTTTCTGCATTTGCGGTTTCCTCGTTTACAAAATTTCTCCATGTTATTTCTTTTCCGCATTATATTTTCTATATATTTGAAATATCACAGGTTGTGCGTAAGTTCAATCAGTTTGTGAATATGACCTTTGGGTTGTTGATTAAATTGATTGACACTTGGATATTGGTTTTTGATACCGTCCAAGTTATTGCTTATATTCAATTGGGCTCGCAAATTCCTATTTGTTTGATTGCAGATTGAATTGAGAAATTGAGATATAACTCTTGGATATACTTTTCTTAAGATTGGGTGTAACTGTCTAGTTGATTCTCTTGAAAGTATATTGGAGTTAGTCCATACATATTTCTAAGAGAAATATTGGGTGTGGTTGTTAGACCCCCGTTTTTTCAGAGATACAAGTCTCCTGTATATCTAAGGTGATTATTGTATGAATTATCCAATCACAACTAAGGTATTTCTCCTAAGCATTAACTGTCTTTTCAAGACACAACTAATCAAAAGATCCATATATGAGATTAAGCATGAGTTGCAATTCTATAACACAGGATTGTTCTAACTACAATGGATGCATGACATACACTGTGAAAGTAAAGTGTTGAAGTCCTAAGATTGAATTTCATTCTGAACATTTAAGCATAACAAGGTTACTGCCATTAACATGAATAACAAGTATCAAACTAGGGCTTCATCTAAACCCTAGCAAAAGTATTTAGAACATGATGAACAGGATTAAAACACGGTTTATATTAAAACTAAAATGATCCAGCTAATCTTAGATTATTACACATTTCACAGAGAACCCTATTTATACCCAATTTTCTTCTCAAACACTAGAATTTGATAATTAGAAAACACCCACTCACTCAAAACGCGTTTTTTCAACAAACCCCTTATGCAATTCAACTCTTCAACTCCTTGATTTGATGTTCTACAGCTGTGAAGATAACCCTAGCCATACCTCTCTCAACCCTAGCTTCTAGGGTTACTGTATTAGAGAAGAAGTTACGATGAAGATAGATAGAGACTAGGAGTTTGATTGATGGAGGCTGAGAGGGTGGCTGTAATCAGAAATGGTCGGGGTGGAGTTAATCGATGGAGGGATGGAAGTGATGGTTTTGCAGAGTCTGTAAGGAAGAGGAACAAAATAGAGGTGGTGTTTGGCTTCTGCTCGAGTAGGAGAAGAATAAAGGGCTAAGGTGTTAGGCAGGTGTAGCAAACTCTGATGTACCGTGTGGAGATTCCGTTGGATGCCTAGTAGTTACATCAAATCTTGTGGAGATGCTATCGGATGCCTAGTAGTTATATCAAATCTGACGGCTCAGGATGGAAACAAATTTGGGTGTTGGTTTTTATTTCTTCTAAGCCTATGTCTTCTTTAAAGCTAACATATCAAGCCCACACCTAGTTTTGGGTCTTGCAAACAACATTCTTCACTTGCGAATGAGGTGAAAACAAAATTCTTCACTGCCTTCTAGCGGGAGCTTTGTTGTCTCTCTTTCATTGTGACCAATTCTCTGCTCTTTTGGCTTCTCCATTCATCCAAGATTTATTTAGTACCTAAGAACACAAAGTTAATTAGTAAAAGTATTTATTCTTGAAAACAATGCAAAAACAAAATATGGGATAATATGTGATTTTAAAGCACAAAAGATGAGATAATTGCCAATAAAAAGGTGTAGAAATATGTAATATTTGGCACTTATCAAATACCCCCAAACCTGAATTTTACTTGTCCTCAAGTGAAACATAAATTACGAAATCCAAACTACCACTGTCGCTGGTCTCTCGAATGCATTTAGCGAATGCATTAAGCCTTTAAACCCCTAGGTGTCCCTAGAGGACGAGTTATAGTCTCGTAAGGGTTTACCATAGGTGTACCCAAAAAACCTTCTCCAACTTCAGAGTGTATCAGAGTCCCAAGCATCCAAGGAGCTATGAGGACATAGAGTTTCTGCATGCTAGTAACAGGAAGTTAGAAATACCAAAGAACGCATTCTCATCCTTAAGAGGTGAGAGAGAAATAACCATACCATATGAAAGAATTCGGGTTTGAGAGTGATCACATGCCTCGACTTCTGCCTCACCAATAGGGTTTTATGATAATTGCACTCAAAAAGACTGCTTTTCTAGTTTCTCATGTGTGCAGGCAGGAATAAAGAGAGAAATCCCGCACATGTTGAATGGTGGGAATGAGAACCTTCCGAAATAATTTATGGAGACTCCACAAAATTGTGGGAATAAGAATCTTTTTCTGATGATCTCTAAGAAAGGAAATCAATCATTATGCAAGTATGGGAGTACTCACTTACCTTCACATCCGATCGGTAATCAACACCACTCTCACAGCATCCATAGAAACGTCTTCGTCTTCAATCTTCAGTCTTCAACTGCTGATGATGAACGTCTTGAACTTATTAGAACCTTGACAACTTGTAACATTTCTCTTCAATTTCCTGTTGCTTAAAATTTATTCTTTACCATGGCGTTATTAAATAAATACAAACAAACTAAAAACAAACTTTAATTTTTTATTTTTGATTAAAACAAAAAAAATAAAACAAAAAGAACAATGAAACTACTAAAGCCGTGGAGGAAGGACTTTATCACTTGATATTTCACAACTTGTATTGTCTTGATTTCGTGAACTTCAATAACACTCATCTTCTTTGATTTTCTTTGCTCTTGTAAAATACGTCTTCAGTTGTATATAAAATTCTGCTCTTTTTACTGTATCTTCATTTTGAATAAGAATTTTACTTTCCTTGAATTGTTGCATGTAAACCTCGGACTATTTCAATATATCTTCATAGAATCTGACGTTGCTTTGCTCGTTGATGATGATGTGTTTCTATGGATCTGTTGATGTTGTTGAGAGAGAGAGAGAGAGAGAGAGAGAGAGGTGCTAACTACAAATACAAGAAGGATTTTTCATCTTTATACGTCATCCTCATGATTGACGGAATTAGCACTCAAGATATCAAAAATAGTGCTGAAAGTGGTGCGAAGTTGGGTAGCTCACCATTCCTACCCGGAATTACGTACAGTGACACACTCTAAAAAGACTTTTTAGATAGTCAAAAAAAAATGAAGGTCGGTGCCTCGCTTGATGTAAAAATAGGTAGTCTCCACTAAAGGTTATCACAACTCTAATACCAAATATCTTTGCTGCACCTAATTCGCCCACCGGCATGGTTAAATCCAACTTTAACGCTCTAACAACTAAGAAACCCGATTGTGTTCTCCAGTTCTTCCAAGTTCAGTTATTTCGGTCAGACTCTCTATGTAAATATAGCTATAAGCATGCTAGTGACTCTAAAATCTCAACAAGTTGGAGGTTTTAGGCAAATATTTACAAAGATTTTTGAAAATTTTGAAGATTTTTAAGTGCAAAATACTAAAAACTCTATATGCAAAATACTCCCCCAAACCTAGACCTAACATTGTCCTCAATGTTTCAACATATCAATATATTTACAATAACCTTCCAGGAGAACAATGTATAATAGATTTAAAGGAAAGAGATTACCAGATGCAAAAAGGATGATGTTAAAACAGAAGTGGATGAATGCTTTGAAAGAAAACAGCAAGATATAGAACGATAACACAAAAAGTTTAGTTAGCACACATAAAAATTATGCAAAAATAAAAAGAAAAGGAAAAGAGAATGTACTTTTAATCCATACGTATGTACACAGGTGAACTAGTTTAGTCCACATAGACGGGGTCTTCCAAGTCAGTGGTTTTAACTTATGGTGGAAGAGGCTCCAGAAATGGTTTCAATCTATGACCATTGACCTTGAAGATGTTCTTGTTTGCTGTATTTTCGGTTTCGACAGCCCCATGAGGAAAAACCGTACGTACTAAGAATGGGCGTGACCATCAAGAACGTAACTTTCCTGGAAAAATATGCAAACGAGTGTTGTACAATAAAACTTTTTGACCAGGTGTGAAAGATTTGCGCAAAATGCACTTGTCATGAAACACTTTCATTCTATTTTTGTACATTTTGGCACTATCATAAGCATCATTTCTTAGTTCTTCTAACTCATTGAGTTGAAGTTTCCTTTGGGTACCAGCTTTATCAAGTTCAAAGTTCAATTTCTTAACAGCCCAATAAGCATGATGTTCTAACTCTACAGGTAGATGACAAGCTTTACCATACACAAGTTTATAAGGGGACATTCCAATAAGAGTTTTGTATGTAGTTCTATAGGCCCACAAAGCATCATTTAAACGTAAATACCAATCTTTCCTAGTAGGATTAACAGTCTTTTCAAGAATATGTTTAATTTCCCTATTAGAAACTTCTACTTGGCCACTGGTCTGAGGATGGTAAGGTGTTGTTACCTTATGGGTGATTCCATACTTGCGCATAAGTGATTCAAAAGGTCTATTGCAAAAATGAGTACCACCATCACTGATTATTTCTCTAGGTGTCCCAAAACGAGAGAAAATGTTTTCTTTAAGAAAAGAAAGAACTACTTTGTAGTCATTTGTTTTGGAGGCAATGGCTTCTACCCACTTAGAGACATAATCAACAACAACAAGAATGTATAACTTACCTTCAGAGTTAGGAAAAGGACCCATGAAATCAATACCCCATACATCAAACAATTCAACAATCAAAATAGGTTGTAAGGGCATCATGTTTCTGCCAGAATGCATGACTATCTTTAAACAATGATGGCCAATAGAAACCACTCTGCAAGATCTTTGCAGTAGTTTTCTGGGTGCTAAAGTGACCTCCACATGCATGGTCATGAAAGAAAGAGATGACATCTCTTTGTTCAGAATTGGGGACACATCTCCTAATGAGTTGGTCATGGCAGTGTTTAAACAAGTATGGGTCATCCCAAAAGAAATATTTCACTTCGGCCAGGAATTTAGAACGGTTTTGTTTAGAACAATGCAAGGGCATTCTACCAGTAGCAAGGTACGTAGTTAACAATATCAGCAAACCAAGGCATTTCAGATACGAGCATTAATTGTTCATTAGGGAATGATTCTCTAATAAGCAAAGTTTCATCAACAGACTCAACATTCAACCTAAACAAGTGATCAGCAACAACATTTTTAGACCCTTTCTTATCTCGAATTTCGAGATTAACTCTTGTAACAAGAGTATCCATCGAATTAGACGAGCTTTAGCATCTTTTTTTGACAAAAGATATTTCAATGCAGCATGGTCAGAATATATGGTGACTTTAGACCCTATCAAGTAAGATCTAAACTTATCCAATGCAAACACAACAGCTAGTAATTCTTTCTCAGTTGTTGAATAATTTAGTTGAGCATCATTAAGTGTTTTACTAGCATAGTAGATCACATAAGGGAGTTTGTCTACTCGCTGACCTAAAACAGCTCCTACAGCATAATCAGACGCATCACACATAATTTCAAGTGGTAAGGTCCAGTCGGGTGGTATGACTATAGGGGAAGATGTGAGAAGAGCTTTCAATTTCTCCAATGCCTCCTTACAACCGTCATCAAAGACAAATGCAACATCTTTTGCAAGAAGACTACACAAGGGTCTTGAAATTTTACTAAAGTCTTTGATGAATCGCAGGTAAAAACCGGCATGGCCCAAGAATGACCTTATCTCCCTCACAGAGCGAGGTTGAGGCAAATGTTGAATGAGATCAACTTTAGCTTTATCTACTTCTATGCCTTTTTCAGAAATGATATGCCCTAGAACGATGCCTCAGTTGACCATGAAATGACATTTTTCGCAGTTTAAAACCAAATTCTTTTCTTTACATTGAATCAGCACAAGAGTAAGATGATGCAAACATTCATCAAATGAAGACCCAAAGATAGAAAAATCATCCATGAAAATTTTAATAAATTTATCTACCATGTCAGAAAAAATGCACATCATGTATCATTGAAAAGTAGCAGGTGCATTACACAATCCAAAAGGCATGCGACGATAAGCAAATGTACCATAAGGACAAGTAAATGTGGTCTTTGGTTGATCTTCGGGTGCTATATGAATCTGGTTATAACCCGAATAGCCATCTAAGAAACAATAGTGACTATGTCTCGATAATCTTTCTAGCATTTGGTCAATGAAGGGAAGAAGAAAGTGGTCTTTCTTTGTTACTGTGTTCAATTTCCTATAGTCAATACAAACTCGCCACCGTGTGGTTAAACGAGTGGGGACTAGCTCATTCATTTCATTTTGAACTACAGTAATGCCATACTTTTTTGGGTACAACTTAAATGGGGCTCACCCATCGGCTATCTGGAATTGGGTATATGATACCCGCATCAAGCAATTTCAGAATCTCACCTTTAACAACATCTCTCATGTTGGGGTTAAGTCTCATTTGCATTTCCCTAGATGGTTCAGTGTTTTCTTCAAGATTTATATGATGCATGCAAATCGTAGGACTTATACCTTTAAGGTCTGAGATTGTCCAACCTAAGGTCTCTTTATGTTCTTTAAGCACTTCTAAAAGTTTACTTTCCTGTTTCGTGTTTAAATATGATGCAATAATCACAGGAAAAGTATCATAAGAACCTAAGAAAGCATATTTCAAAGTGTTAGGCAATGGTTTCAAATCAAGCTTAGGTAGTTCAACAGGGGATGGGGCAGATTTGGAATCAGCGAGTGGAAGTAGTTCCACTGCAGTCTGCCATTTAGCAATATCCATCGGTGGTACATATTCAAGCAAAGAGTGAACCTCACTAATATACTCAGAATCAAAAAGATCTAATTCAAATTTATCTAAACATGTTTGCAAACGATCCACAGACAAAATGTCAGGCAATGAGTCTTGGATCAGGCTCTCAATCATGTTAATCTTATGCAATTCAGTATCATCACAATCCATGGGTTGTTGGATAATGTTAAAAACATTTAGTTCGACAGTCATGTTACCAAATGACAAATTCAACACTTCATTATGGCAATTTATGATAGCATTGGACGTCGCCAGGAAAGGACGTCCTAAAATAACAGGAATGTGACAATCTGGGTTTTGTACAGGTTGAGTATCTAACACAATGAAGTCCACAGGAAAATAAATTTTTTTAACCTTGATTAACACATCTTCAACAATGCCACGAGGGATTTTTACAGATCTTTCCGCTAATTGTAGCATAACAGGAGTGGGTTTCAGCTCCCCAAGACCTAACCTCTCATACACAGAGTATGGCAAAAGGTTTACACTTGCACCTAAGTCTAACAAAGCCCTATCAATTGTATGGTCACCTATGGTGCATGAGATTGTTGGACTACCTGGGTCTTTAAACTTGGGTGGTGTTTTGTTTTGAATAATTGAACTTACCTGCTCAGTGAGAAAGGAACGCTTATGCACATGAAGCTTTCGCTTTTGTGTACATAGATCTTTCAATAATTTAGCATATGCAGGTATCTGCTTGATTGCTTCGAGAAAAGGGATGTTTATATTGACTCGTTTAAACATTTTTAACATCTCATTGTATTGGTTACCTTTCTTCTGCTGCACCAAACCTTTGGGGAAATGGGGGTAACAAGCATATTAGATGGTGCAGGGATATTATCAGCAGAATTCTTAGAGTCACTATCATGCTAAGATTCTTTTTCTACACTAGATGTTTTCTGTGGTGTTGTGTGCAATTGTGAGTCTGATTTAGACTCATTTGACTGTGGTACACCTACACTGTTCTCAACAACTTTACCACTACGAAGAGTAGTGACAGCATTCACATGATCACGTGAGATCTCATTACAAATTCAGGTGCTTGCCTGAAATGTACTTTTGTGAATTTGTTGAGGTTGACTAGGGAGTTTACCCTTTTCTCTCTCATTTAGTGCATCACAGATTTGGCCCAATTGTAGTTCTAAACTCGCAAGCCTATGGTCATTTAACTTTTGATATTGCAAAAGATTTTGATTCATTTAGTTTACACCATCATCAAAGCTAGGCCTTTCCTCTACAGGGTATTGTGTGTGTTTTTGTACTTGGGGGTTTCTAGGATATGAATATCCTTGGTTATTACTAATTGTTCCCCCTTGTATGGGCCCTTTAGACCATGAAAAGTTAGGGTGATTCCTCCACCCTGGGTTGTGGGTTTGAGAATAAGGGTTGTTCTCTTGCTTATGATACAAAGCATTAGCCTTCTCAAGTTTAGATTCTTGAAATACATGTAAGTATGGACAACTATCCACTAGGTGGTCTGAACTGTGACATGCCGCACAAATGGCTGTCTCAATTTGGTCACGGAGAGTAGGGGCAGTAGGTTTCACATTCTTCTGCAGCTCTAGCGTTTCTACTCTCCTATCCAAGGATGCAACCTTTGCATTTCCTTCAAAGTTGGACTCAATTCTATAGACATTAGCTACAGGGGCAGTCTTTTTAGGTTCACGGATGGACTCCCACTGCTGAGTCTTTTCAGCGACTTCGATTAAGAAAGTCCAAGCCTCATTAGCACTTTTGTCAATAAATGCACCATTGCACATTGACTCAACTGTGGTTCGGGTACTGACATCCAGGCCTTCATAATTTTTTTGCACAAGTCTCCATTTTTGAAAACCATGGTGAGGACATTGGAGCAATAATTCATTAAATCTCTCCAGTTATTTGGCCAAGGTATCACCTTCTAATTGCACAAAACTATTCAGACTTTGACGAATTGTCACAGTCTTATGGTTTGGGAAAAACTTTTTGAAAAATTCTTTCGTGAGATCATCCCATGTTCTAATAGACTGTGGTTGTAGGGCATACAGCCAGGACTTGGCTTTTTCTTTCAAAGAAAAAGGAAACAGTCTCAGTTTGAGGGACTCTTCCGACATTTGGTTAAAACGCAGAGTCCCACAAATATCTTCAAATTCTCTTACATGGTGGTAAGGGTTTTTAGCATCAACCCCTCTAAACACAGGCAACATATGAATTGTGCTTGCTTTCAGTTCAAACTTGCCAGCATCAGCTGGTAGAATGATGCAAGAGGGCTGGCTTGCCCTAGTTGTGTACATGTACTCCTTGATACTACGGTCCTGGTTCAATTCTTCACCCATTGTCTCAGATTGGTCAGGGCTGTCTTCTTTAGAAATGGGTATTTCAATAATATCCTCTTGACTGATTCTAACTAATTGATTGGTTTGGTCTCTAAAGGACACAATCATAGCCTTGATAGCACATTAATCATGTTAAAACACTCATACAGCCAACGATTTTAAAAACAGGGAAGATAAGTTTATATGAACCAAAATCTAGTTTTCAGCAGGAAAACATGCTACTAAAGTGTCACAGATTCATGCACAAAGGTACCACGACGACTAGCTCAACATACAATCATGGTATATCACAGATTAATGCTTTATGAAAATGACAATTAGTTTCAGGGACGAATACACATAAACACGAGTTCTGCCGAGATTAAGAGATGCAGAGTGAAATAAAAACTTCAACACGTAAACAGGTTGTTCAACTTCATAGGATTATGGAAAATTTTCACTCAGGGAACTGGTTTACCAGGTGAACAAGGTATAGCATTCAAGACAGATCATAAAAAACTCAGAGATTCAATGCTAAACAGTGAGGCTGCAGTTTTAACAAGCAATCATGGAAGTTATCAGAGATTTTAAGGGTCGAGAATGATACCGCCGGTATAAATCGGGTTTAGGCATGACACAGATTTGTTCCGTTCCTTGTCCTTCCTTTCTTTGGCTTCTACAACAGCTTCACAGGTACCTGGTTTTCTCGAAAGAAGTTATCAGTTCCCAGAATTGCGCAATTTAAAGCAATGACAAAGAGTATCGATACTGGTTGTCAATAACTGAGAGGATTCTGAAGCATAACAATAATTTGAATTACCCCACTGATTTTGCTAACCAGTACAGACTAAGTTATCAGTGACAGGGCAGTCTCAGTGGAACCAGATGAAACTAAGACAGAGTGCAATGGGTTACGGTAGAATCACAGGGTTATTCACAACAATACCATCAGTTGAAAAGGTTTTATAATAGCCAGATATCAACTAGTTCTGTAAGCAGTATGGTATGTCAATCACATAAACACCAAGAGTAAAAAGGAGTTGAAGATCGAACCGCTGGTATAAAACCGGGTTTAAACACTACCACAAATTATGCTGCTCCTTTTTCTCTTTTTACCGAGTGTGTATTTTAGCTTCACAAGTACCTGGTGACTCAGAGGAGAATTTCAGTACATAGAAGTATGCAAATAATGCAAGGAAATACTGAAATAGTGACCTTTTACCACTACTAGCAAGACAAGAAGTGTGAACTATACTGATGTATCAACTGAAAAACTAAACTGTTTCCAATTGAAATATTTACATAGGACAGAATGGAACAGGAAGTATGGACAAGCTTCAAATGGAAAGGGTAAAGTGATGAATGCAGGAATGCAGGAATGCTTAATATAACACAGAATGCGCACTAGCAAAATAATTTTTAAACTACAACAACATCCATGTAACACCTACCACTACTCAAGATTCAGTCAGCACAACGGGGAGTTCAGAAATTTCAGAATGGAGATTATAGTGCAGCTGAGATGTGATAAATCAGGTCTTGCAGGATTGAGTTCAAGTTAGGCCAAACGCTGAATGAAATAACAGGTGTTAACAAAGTTCTAATGAACAACTAAACACTATGATCCTACAGATTCCTACACTTACTGATGAAACTAACAAGGGTAAAAATTTTTTTTTTTCAAAGTATTCACAGAATCCTATAAGACAGACAAACTATATTACTGCTACAGGTCTATGTGAATGATGATTATGCTGAGATGCAGTTGAAATAAAAAATAAAAATAACTATGCTTACAGAGTGCAACAATATATAAAAGAAACTAAGTATAGATATGGCAGGAAATGGTTACAAAAGACTATAGAAAGCTACAAATTATAATGATCGAAAGCTTTTAACTAGACAAAGATGCAGGATATATAACAAATGACAAATAAACTACACTAACAACATGAAAACAGGAAAATCTAAATATTTTAGGGTTTTACTAAAAATCAGTAAAGTTAACCAAAGAAGCAGCTACACCGCTACCGAGTCCCCGGCAGCGGCGCCAAAAACTTGGTAGGTCTCTAAATAGTACCTACAATGACTGCAAGTGCACAGTGCCAATTGTGTAAGGTGCAAATATAGGTCGATCCTCAAGGACAAGGTGGGTGTAAATCGAAGCTAAGTGCTTACTTTAACTGATTCAGAGAAAAGAGTAACACAAAAGATTGTTTGGTGGGTGTCGATACGACAAAGATATTTGATAGTAAAGCAGGATGCAAAACAAGATGTAAGTAGAACAATTGATAAGGAGGGTACTAGGGCAGTTGAGTCCACTACTAACTTACACTAGTTATTCTTCTAATGATACTAACCTTGTCCTTATAATCGATAACAGGGGAGATACAAGTCTTCTATATATCTAAGGTGATTATTGTATGAATTATCCAATCACAACTAAGGTATTTCTCCTAAGCATTAACTGTCTTTTCAAGGCACAGCTAATCAAAAGATCCATATATGAGAATAAGCATGAGTTGCAGTTCTACAACACAGGATTGTTCTAACTACAATGGATGCGTGACATACACTATGAAAGTAAAGTGTTGAAGTCCTCAGACTGAATTTCATTCTTAACATTTAAGCATAACAAGGTTACTGCCATTAACATGAATAACAAGTAACAAACTAGGGCTTCATCTAAACCCTAGCAAAAGTATTAAGAACATGATGAATAGGATTAAAACACGGTTTATATTAAAACTAAAATGATCCAGCTAATCTTAGATTATTACACAATTCACAGAGAACCCTATTTATACCCAATTTTCTTCTCAAACACTAGAATTTGATAATTAGAGAATACCCACTCACTCAAAACGCGCTTTCCGACAAACCCCTTATGCAATTCAACTCTTCAACTCCTTGATTTGATGTTCTACAGCTGTGAAGATAACCCTAGCCTTATCTCTCTCAACCCTAGCTTCTAGGGCAACTGTTTTGGAGAAGAAACTACGATGGAGATAGATAGAGACTAGGAGTTTGATTGATGGAGGCTGAGAGGGTGGCTGTAATCAGAAATGGTCGGGGGTGGAGTTGATCGATGGAGGGATGGAAGTGATGGTTTTGTAGAGTTTGTAGGGAAGAGGAACGAAATGGAGGTGGTGTTTGGCTTCAGCTCGAGTTGGAGAAGAATAGAAGGCTAAGGTCTTAGGCAGGTGTAGCAAACTCTTATGTACCGTTTGGAGATGCCGTTGGATGCCTAGTAGTTATATCAAATCTGACGGCTCAGGATGGAAACAAATTTGGGTCTTGGTTTTTATTTATTCTAAGCCTATGTCTTCTTCAAAGCTAACATCTAAAGCCCACGCCTAGTTTTGGGTTTTGCAAACAACATTCTTTACTTGCGGATAAGGTGCAAACAATATTCTTCACTGCATTCTAGCGGGTGCTTTGTTGTCTCTCTTTCGTTGTCACCAATTCTCTGCTCTTTTGGCTTCTCCATTCATCCAAGATTTATTTAGTACCTAAGAACACAAAGTTAATTAGTAAAAGTATTTATTCTTGAAAACAATGCAAATACAGAATTTGGGATAATATGTGATTTTAAAGCGTAAAAGATGAGATAATTGCCAATAAAAAGGTGTAGAAATATGCAATATTTGGCACTCATCATTGTCTCCATGGGTGAAACGATACTGTTGATGTTCTTTTTCATCCGGAGAGAAATGATATTTGATATAATTTTGTACACTGTATTATACATAGTAATGGACCTGAAATCCTCCTACCGGTGAGGTGTTTGTCTTTGGTATCAAGGAGACTTGTATTGTTAATCTGCTTGAGTAAATATCTTGAGTGAAAGAACGATCTAGTTATCTTGCAAACGTCATTTTTTCATAATCTACCATCGTGACTGATAAAATCCGGATGGGAAGCTATCCGGTCTAGGACTTGTCCAATGGTCCATAGTCATTAGGGTATTGCAGATTTTCTGCTCATTTGGAATACATATAAGCTCTTCTTTATCTTCTTCAGTAATGACAAAAGGAATATGTTTAATAAAATGTAAGCTAAACGCCGGTGAATATGTAGTCATGATTTTCTAAAAATGAAAGCCGAATAAATGTTCCGGAGAGTATGAGCTTTGACACTATGAGCCATCAGGCGTTATAAGAGAGTCTATTTCGTTACGAGTTTTGCGCCTTGATAGACGCATTTATGTGTCTATTTTCATCTCTATTGTGTATATTGTTAGTACCCATTTTTGTACTTATTATGGTGTTTTATGTGTTTGCAGGTATTTTTGGGAAATAAACATTTTTGGAAAAATCGGCTCAAAAAATTATGCGGAGCACCCCTGGAGGATATTTGTTATTCGGACTCTCAGTTTGGATAAGGGGCACCTCAGTTGGGCACCTGTTATTCGCACCCCCGGTTTGGTTAGGGGGACACCCTTCTTCTTCACGGTTTAAGAAAATTTGGCGGGAAAGTGCAGGTTCGAATATTTTTCACCTGCGGAGTTTTCTGTTTTGAATTTGGAGGAGCTGTGGCGAGATTCAATCACTCCAATCGACTCATTCCAGCCTGTTACACTCACACAGGACTGGTAAGTCCTTCATATTCGAAAAACTTGGGTTGAATACGTGGAATTTCTACACAACAGGGAGTACGTGTGCGGATGAGATAAT
>JAJJMB010000558.1:1229838-1283685 GCA_023531105.1 Papaver atlanticum | reverse complement strand
TCCTGATGCTAAAGTCTCTGAAGGGACTGGCCCCCATTTCTTCTGCAATCAAGTTGCTCAATCTCCCATTACCAATCCCTTCATAGACTTTAGCTTCTTCTTTTTGATATTTTTCATATTCCACGACAGTCAGACTATCGAGATAGAATAAATATGCAGTGTGCAGACAACTCTCATCCAAATGGTCAATAGCAAAGCACTTTTCCCAATGATAACGCATCCATACATCCTCTCCAGAATAGTTTTCCACCATTCTCCTTGATGTAAAGGCTTAGTGATCTCTACTTCAATTATTGCTATCACTGTGCTTTCGTACCTTGTCTACAATTTTTAGGATTTGTTGATATTTTCCTTTCTATGAACCCAATAGATTTGCCAACAATACCGACGTTCATGTGTTCTAGTTGTAGGTATTTGACCTGCACTGTAAATTCCTGGTGCGTAAAAACATAATCCTTCAATAGAATGTTGTTGTAATATTTTTGGATGACAAAAAGAGCACCCCCTATGAGCCAAGGTCCGTTTTTTATCACTTCGTTATGTTCTTCCTCATTGTTTAGCTTAACTAGCATAAGATTTTGTCCCATGACTCATATCTCCTTTTTAATGAGTTTATACCTTCTTTGATAATCTTCATCTCCATCTTATCCTTGTGCATAATATTTCCTAACATTCCATGCAACCACTCTTCAGCTGCTTCATTGATTGTTTGAGAGGATCCTACTGATCTTTTTCTCGCATCTGGCATTTCAAGAGATGCATTCCTTAGCTGTTTCATGAGCTGATTAATACAGTTTTTAGAAATTGAAGCCGTATTATAGTTTTTGTGTATATTTTGATAATGGAGTTTAGATCTAAAAAATCAAATACCAAAAAGTTGAAATATATTAGATTTAAGATATGGATATAAGATTAAAAAAAAATCCTTAAAATTGGTTTGTTTGTTCTGAAAACATGGTATAACATCTTTGATTGTTATTTGAAAAGGAAAGGAATAAATTTTGAAGTTGCATGTAGTAGAATAGATGGATATTTTCTCGGCTAAAAGAAGGCAGCATATTAGAAGCAAAATTGGTTGTTTGAATTTTGTAAACATGATAAGAATCTGGTTGGTAACCGTGATAGAACAAGAGACTAAAGAAGGAGATACCTTTGATCTACTAGTATGTACCATAATTAAACAAAAGATGGTTAGCACCACTATTTTTAATTTTGAACATTCTGAACTCCACCACTGGATGCACACAAATGAAATATTAGGAAATCTGCAAAGTAAAATTACTCTTCCATTAGCAAAGAACAAGCAAACAAAATTCACTAAGAGAAAATAGGAAAGTAAAATGATCAAGGTCACCGCCATGTTGAAAGAGGAGCTCTCACATATCACTTGTGATGTCTACGATATCATAAAAGGTAATCGAAATTAGAATTTTAGTTATCTATTTAATATCAATTGACATAGTTTAATTATGTACCTATTAAAGTTGTTAATTACTAATTTGACCTTTTTTTTTTTTTTTACTTATCAAAATTTCTTTTGGTTTTCAAGAAAATTCCTAAAGCAAAGTCAGATAGGTACTACAAAATTGACTGGGTTGATCTTCTAGACATGTTCTTTAAATTCAACTCTACAATAGTAGTTTCCTCATTGATTGGGGCAACTAAGACTGCGGTTTTACAACATAGCTTGGACGGTAGAGAGAAATGTGACGCAGGCCGAGAAGCGTTCGAGACATAATCACGGAAGGCGTTATACCTTTTGCTATTTTTAACATTTCTTCTTTTATGATTCTTTTTACAAACGTACTTGGAAGAAGGATCAAAACAAAAAAGAATTAAGAAACACAGAAACCTCATATTTCTCGTTAGCAGATATTATTAGCGGAGTGGCCCTAGTTTATTTTTCAATCTTCCTAACAGGTCGTCTAGGACTTCGACCGTGCGGCGCTCCGAGGACAGTTGGAATGAGCACTTTGCTTTGGTCCTTGGAGGGATAGGTTTTCTTCTTTTTGTAATTGGCAGTTTTTACGCCTTTGTTCGTCGCTAGAACCTCAAACTAAAAAGCAAAATTAAAAAAAAATAGAAAAAATGTCACATTGTATTTTTATTTTCACAAAAAGAGGCCACATTGTATAGTTTCAAGGACTCAATCCAAAGTTCCAGGGTAGATAAGAACTACCTTCACCATTTTTTCTTCCACAACTAGAAACCTAGTGATAAAATTAAAAATAAATCCTCACATATCCTCAAAAAAGACAAGACCAGAACCAAACTGAGTGATAATATAAAATAAAAACAAGCACCCATTAAGTTAAAGAGACAAGATCAGAATTGATGAGTGCCAAATATTGCATATTTCTACACCTTTTTATTGGCAATTAACTCATCTTTTGCACTTTAAAATCATATATTATCCCAAATTCTGTGTTTCCATTGTTTTCAAGAATAAATTCTTGTACTAATTAATTTTGTGTTTTTAGGTAGTAAAGTAAAGCTTGGATGAATTAAGGAGCCAAAAGAGCAAAGAAGTGGTGACAATGGAAGAGGGACAACAAAGCTCTTGTTCGAAGGCAGTGAAGAATGTCGTTTGCACCTCGTCCAGAAGTGAAGAATGTCGTTTGCACCTTGTCCAGAAGTGAAGAATGTCGCTTGCACAACCTAAAACTAGAGGTGGGCTTGAGATATTAGCTTTAAAGAAGACATGGGCCTAGAAGATTTTCTAAGAAGGACCCAAGATCCAAACCCATTTCTACACCAGAGAGATCAACATTTGATGCATCCGTCATACACTCCAGCCACTCCTCTTTCTCTCCAAAATCGACCAGAAACATCACCTCCACCTCTCTTCTCTCTTTGACAGAACCAGTACCTTCATTTCACCTTCATCCCTCCATCAGTCACTTCTACCCCGACCACCTCTGAGCATAGCCGCCCTACCAGCCACCTTCTCAATAGCCATCAATCAACTCTTAGTCTCTATCTATATCCATCTTAGCTTCTTCTCCCAAACAGTAACCCTAGAAGCTATGATTGAGAGAGATAGAGTTAGGGTTATCTTCAATAGCAAAAGCAAACATCAAATCAAGAGTTGCAGGTCTGAATTGCAGAAGGGGTTCATCAGAAAACATACTTTGGGTGAGTGGGTATTCTCCAATTATCAAATTAAAGAATAATTGAGTGAAATTGTGTATAAATAGGGAGGAGATTGTAGAGAGAAAGGCATGCCCGGATTAGCCAGTGCACCAAGCAGTAGTTCATGTTTGATTTTATTATCTCCATGATGTTCTAATTTCATAGTTAGGGTTTAGATGAACCATTAATCTATTGCTAAGTTTAATTCAAGTTTTAATATTGTTCTTGTTGTGCTATAATGTTTTGGATAAATATAATTTGAGCTCTTCAGCATTTTGCTTTCACGGTGTATGCCATGTATCCATTGTAGTTAGAATATCACTATGTTGATTGTGCTGCAACTCATGTATAACTGATTATTGTTCGATCCTTTGACTAGTTGTGTTTTAATCAAACAGTTAGTACTTCGGAGGGACACCTTAGTTGCGATTAGAATATCCATATTAGGATTGTTTACTCATCTAAGTGATTGATCTGCGGTTAGTTGTTTTGTGAGAGGGGAGCTAATACTAGGATTAGATAATTATCTTAGTGACACTAAACCATCCTCCTGAAACCACCCTTTGATGTGCAGCAGACTAGAATCTTCACTGCTATCTAGATAGTTGGCAGAGCCTAGAAGTTCACCGGTGTCTATACAAGGGACAAGAACATTATTGAGACTGAATTGACTTAGTATAGGTTAAGAGGTGGATTCGACTGCCCTAGCACCCTATTTATCTGCTTGTTAGATTACTCTTTGCTTTCGTTTTTGTTATTTCAGTCACTACCAACCTCCCAGTCGTATCGACAAAACAAACTCTTTTGGTTACTTCTTGTTAGAAATCAGTAGTAGTAAGACCGTAGCTTCAACTTACACCCACCTTGTCCCTGAGGATCGACCTGTGCTTGCCCTGTGTTACATTAGGACACTGTGCACTTGCAGTTATCATTGTAGGTACCCTTTATAAGCCTACCAAGAACCAAACTTAAGTCATATGTTGCAAAGTATTGCATACATTAGACATGATGAAAACCAAAATCGGCAAATATATAAGAAATTATTCAATTTAAAAACTAACATCAATGATACATATACGTTTATTTTTATAAAATGCTTAAGATAATGGAGTAAGAATATATAAGTATAGTTCATGGTTATGAGCTAATACTTATTATATGCATTTGCAAGTTGAATAAACATGTAAAAATCCAAAACATTAAGTCAATCCCTAAAACAAGCTTTACTTTATTGCATATAAAATTTTGGTGTAATATTACAACACATATCACATATGTAAATATAATACCACATGTATCTCATATCTTATCTGCAACTTTTTCTCAAATACAAGGTATGTTTGTGATTTATTAGACACATAATTAATTTTTGTCATGATTAATAATATATAAGCTGAAATTATATTTGGTTAAATATGAAATTTGAGAAATCTCTCATAATCCAAGTGGTGTTTCTCGGGATATCTCTATCATCTAAGGAGTTGATAAAGTGTGGATATAACTAGTACACATTTGTTAGGTGTTGTTGGAATTTGTAAAATTACTCTTCTATTAGCTATAATAAGAAAGTAAAATAAAATAAAATGTAAGTAATCGGTAAGTATCACTAAGATGGATTCCACGGTCATCAACGAGTACCCATAGTAAGTAAGCTTAAGAATCATCAAATTAAATGGACATACTAAAACTTAGAACATAGATCAAAAGAGTTGTAAATAAGAACCAAAACATGTAAGAGGAGGGATCCCCTCACACTTTTATTCTCACACTATCTCACACATTGGATGTGATTTTTGCGAATAGAAACCAAACCGCGGATTTGAAGATAATCTTTTGGGAATATGTTACTCTTACAAAGCTCGACTTTCCTACCGAAAATGAGCACGTTCCGAGACGTATAATACCACCATCTACTACTTTGAAAATGAGCTGTTGAAAATCAACTGATTTTTAGTCATTGAAATTAAGATTGGTAGATTGTGAGGTTTTGTATTTCGGGATGTGCTCTTTTGATCTCCTCTTCTTCTACTCTCATGCCATCAAAAGAATTCGAACCATTTCTCGATTTCCCTATAAACTAAAAGGAAATAAGACTATAAGTCTTTTAATCTTGGCTAAATTGGGGCCTACTGTGATTAATTTGGGCCTACAAATTACTTCATCTATCTATTAGGAAATTATAAGGGGTGTCTAATTTGCTGAAACTACCAATTTACCCCCTTAAAAATATTAATACTACAAATTTACCCCCATTAACTCTTAATAATAAAACTTAAAAACAAAATTAGATTTTCATTTCCATCCCCTCATAAACCGATTCTTCTCTTCTTCTTCTCCCTCTTTTTTCATTTTTTTGAAACCAAAACATCGTCGATTATCGACGATCCAAATACGATTAATCGTTTTCTTCTTCTAACAAACAAGAGTGAAGCATCCTACTAACAGGAAATTTCCTAGTGCGAATAATCCCGGAATTGTTGAAGCGATTCGAAAAAAAATGAAGAAAACGGTTGAGGAAGTTGAACCATCTTTGATCGCACAAGAGGAGGAAATGGGTCGAATCAAGTACTTTTCTATCAACCCAATCCTCTAAACCAGGTTTAGCAATATGCAATCGCTCAAAAATTAGAAATTTTGGAATTAAAATTTTATGTGTTTACCACAATCGGACTATGTTCATGTATTTGTGAACCTATTGTGTTAGGAATCGGTTGTTGTTCATGCCCATATACCCCGATTGTGCTGCATGTGTTTTCTGGTTCGAGAAATTTGAAACATAATCGGTCAATGTTAATACCAACATAGCCCGATTATGCAACCGTAGGGATAACCGTTTTTCTGTAACTTTTTTTCATTAGAATCGGATTACATATGTGAAAAAGTGGGGGTACAACAACTTCACCCAATATTTCGCTTAGAAATCTGTATGGACTAACTCCAATATACTTTTAAGAGAATCAACTAGACAGTCAGACTCAATCTTAATAAAAAGTATATCAAAGAGTTATCTCTCAATTTCTCGATTCATACTTACTCAAGCAAATAGAAATCTGCGAGTCTAATGGAATACAAGAGAAATTAACTTGAACGGTACCAAAGACCAATGTTCAAGGATTAATTAATTTCAATCAACAACCAAAGGTTCGATTTACCAATTGATCGATTCAACGCACAACCTGTGATATTTCAATTATATAACAAAATATAATGCGGAAAAGAAATAACACAGACACCAGAAGTTTTGTTAACGAGGAAACCGCAAATACAGAAAACCCACGGGACCTAGTCCAGATTGAACACACACTGTATTAAGCCGGTACAGACACTAGCCTACTATAAACTAACTTCGGTCTGGGATGTAGTTGAACCCCAATCAATCTCACACGGATCCAAGGTACAGTTGCGCTCCTTACGTCTCTGATCCCAGCAGGATACTACGCACTTGATTCCCTTAGCTGTTCTCACCCACAACTAAGAGTTTCTATGACCCAAAGTCGAAGACTTTAATAAACAAATCTGTATCACACAGAAAAGTCTATAGGAATAAATAAATCTGTCTCCCACATAAATACCTACGAGTTTTGTTCCGTCTTTTGATAAATCAAGGTGAACAGGAACCAATCGATAACCCAGACTTATATTCCCGAAGAACAGCCTAGAATTATCAATCACTTCACAATAATCTTAATCGACTAGCGAAACAAGATATTATGGAACCACAAATGATGAGACAAAGATGTTTGTGACTAATTTTCTATCTTGCCTAACGGAGAAATTAATCTCAAGCCAATCTTACGATTGAACTCAATCACCATAGAAACAGCAAGATCAGATCACGCAACTACAAAGAAAATAGTTGGGTCTGGCTTCACAGTCCCAATGAAGTCTTCAAGTCGTTATCCTACAGGGTCTCGGTAGAAACCTAAGGTTAAAGGAGAATCGAGTCCAGCTTATACAACTAGTATCACACAGAAGATATGGGGATAAGGTTTCCCAGTTGCTAGAGTTTTCCTTTATATAGTCTCCAAATCAGGGTTTGCAATCTAAGTTACATTGGTAACAAAGCATTCACCGTTAGATGAAAACCTGATTATATTCAAGCTAATATCTTTCAACCGTGAGATCGAACTTAGCTTGTTATACACAAATGAAATGCACATTCATTTAGGTTTGAGTAACCGTACCTAAACGTGTACACCTAGTTGGTTCAACAGTAGTTAACCAAATGGTTAGCCATATGAGCACTTTCATATCAACCTTATTCATCTTCACCATAACTAGTTCAAATGTCTCAAAATAACTAGTTAGAGAGTTGTTCCATTGCTTAGATCTCATAGAAGTATACAAGACACAATCGAAGCAAAAACGATTTTGATTCACTCGAATCGATTCATGAACATTATAGCCACGGTTTGCAAATATGCATTCCTTAGTTTATATATTTCTTAGTTCACGAATAAACCGTTTTTAGAAAATAACCCACTCAAGTATGCATACCGGTACATACTTAAGTATCAGTCTTGAGTTTGTTTTCAGTTCACAAACTCCAGCAGAAATTCACGGGATGTGAACTTCCGGCAGTACGCGTACGGGTACGCGGACTTAGCTTCCGGACATCCTGAACCAGTAAAGTACGCATAATTTAGTTCAAGGATTTTGGAATTACACAAGTATGAGTTCACATACAATGTTTATATCCATTCAAGGTTATATATTCTAAACTCTCATTTCAATCATTGAAACATTCTTAGAGGATGTTAAATAGAGGTTATTCACACACTATTTTTCATCAAAGCGATTTTCAAGATATTGAAATAATCAACATGACTTTCGTCACTTGTAAAGATGAACTTGGCCAAAGCGAAATCTTACCAACACATATTTCGAGAAATAGATAAGCGAGATAAACTCGGCTCGAAATAACAAATGTGTATAATCGAAGTCTATATAGTTATACGACTTTTGTCTCAAGATAGGAGATAGAGTAGATAGACTTTTGAGTGATAGATAAGTTCAAGTCTCCACATACCTTTTAGTCGATGAAGTTCCACCTGTTCCTTGAGTAGTTCTTCATCTTTGCATGATGAACGCCGTGGAGTCTAGAGCTCATCTACACTTTCTATCCTAGTCCGAGACTTAGCTATAAGTAGACTTTAAATCAAGACTTATAGTTTTGGCAACTAAACTTGACAACAAGCTTGAAATAGCAACGCTTGCGAGTTCGACCGAGCAATGCTCTAAAAATCTCCCCTTTTGTCAATTTTAGTGACAAAACTATCAATACATATGGAATACAAAATAAATAAACTTTGCAGCTTCTCTTCCACATGCATGATCTCCTTAGTTCTTCAACATTACTCGAAATCTTCGTCACTTCCAAGTACTCCAATGATTCTAAAGATATTCAAATCAGCATCACCGTTGTTGAAGATCCGTAGCCATAACAATGAAAAACCAAAAGCTCTTAATCATTGTTACACAGTGTCATAGTATTATTACACAGCATCAAAGTTCAATTGTATCACAACTTCGATAATAATACTATGGTGATATGTATCACTCCCCCTTAGTCAATACTTCATCTCACATGAAAACCACCCACCCTTACATAATGATACGAAAACCATATGTATTTGTAGTGTGAACTACACATTAATTCTCCCCCTTTTTGTCAATAAAATTGGCAAAGGTACGAAAACTAGTGGGATCCTAATGAAGTTTCCATAGAGACACTTCATGACCAAAAGAAAGCACATATCAACTTTTTAGATGCAATCATATAGCCGAAACTAAATGCATTCATTTAGGAGTTTATAAAAATACAAGATAACCCCTATAATATTCAACAGCCGCACTCCCCACAAAGATTTGGTAATTAAGCACAAGTTCAATTAAGAACTCTCCCCATAAAATGTCATTCCCGAAAGAACAATAAGAGCGACCTTACTTTCACGAGAAAAGAAGGATTTCTTTGGACATTAACAAATCTCATAAGAATATGAATTTGTATCCAAAAATCTCAACTAAATTAACCACAAGAGAACCCATGATTAATTCAATCGGAAATGCTCAACATAAGAAAACTTACGGAGCCGCATAGTATATACATAAAAATATGGATCAGGGAAGATCAATACTGCGGAATAAACAAAGATTCATTCTATCTTTCATCGCTATTTGTACAATGACATATAATAGACTTAATCTTTGTAAACAAAAGCTCATCCTTTCTTCCATCAATATTTGCATAAAGACATAAAAGGCTTAACTTTTTTTTGTCAAAAGTTCATTCAATCTTTTATCAATACTTGCATATCGACATATGAAAGATTTAACTTTTGACAACGTATGGGACAATCATAGTTCATGGACGCAAACACACATATCCCATAACAAATTGCAATATATAAAATCATAAAGATTAATACTGCAAAATCATCTTCCAAATAAACTTTAGAATTTAAACAAATAATTATAAAAACATTGAAGATGAAAATCGTTGGACATAGCTATGTGTAATCACATTAATGGCTATTCCAAACTATAGTTATTATTCTTAAAAACACAAGAATAAAATTCTCATAAGAAGTTTTCCTAGACATTGAGACCTCTGAAAAATTCTTTATCGTCCCCGAACTCCTTGTCGTCAACAGCCATGGGAACATATGGTTCGTGAAGAAAGTAATCAATTCCAACAAACCTTCTAGGCTGAAGATGTCTAACTAGGGCCTTCTGAATTTCAAGAGTTCTCATAGCAAAAGCCTTTATTTGCTGAATCTCCTTTCTTGTCTCTTTCAACTCTTCAAGAACATCAAAAAACTTCTGAGAATTTGAAGGAACAACTCTTGGCTTCCTCACATTCCTTCTTTTTCTTTTCAAAGTTGGAGGTATCGGATATTTTTCTTTTTCCTTCATGATTGATGGCTTAACAATCATATTAACATCTTTTCCATCAGAAGACATGATGCTTGGAGTATCCATAAGTGTACGGGTTTGTGAGGGGAAGTCACAAAATAAGCTCAACAAGCAGTCTTTGGTTAAAAGAGTTTAAGAGAAGGAAAAAGATATGTAGGGTTACGAAACCTTTAAACACACAGGTTCGTGTACACACAACTCAAAACCCTATAAAGGGCAGAATTATCTATATTAACCCTCTTTTATTGAATAAACAGTGAAGTCCTTTCCAATATCAATTAGATATGAAAAGCGGCATGAATTACAGTCTTTACAATGCTCTCAGAGCAAAAACACACAAAAGAAAATAAAAACAACTAAAGATTTTTTTTCTTAAAGTCTGAGGTGTGAAAAATCTTGTCTCTTTTAATCAGGCACATGAGAAAAGATGCACTAACCAACACAATTTAAGTTGTGCTGGGATGAACAATAATCTGTCCACCATATCCCTTTCGATCGGAATTCATAGAACCCTGGTTCTCATAGTTTTTAGACCATAACTTCCTTTCCAATGGTCTCGTCTTATCCTTGGAAAATAACTTCTTTGACGAAGATAAAATCTTACATACCTCAGTGGTCTTTTGAACAAGTTTAAGCTTGTTTGCTAATCGATTTGCTCTTCGTTGAAGTTTGTTGACATGTCTCAATTTGTGTTTGTACTTGTAACACTTCGACAATTCATGACCCTTGAGCGAACAATATGAGCATGTCAACCTGGAATATGATTCAGGTATCCGAGATGTGCAAGCGGCTAGACACAAGGTAGAATCTAAAAAATTAGACAGAGAGTTTCCAAAGCAAAGGTCAATTTTTTCTTCCAGATTGGTTGATTTTTCTTCTGAAAGACTATCAAGATTGATGTATGTATTGCTACAATTATCAAAATCAATATTTTCACAAAGAAGTGCAACACTTGATTTTTCTTCTTCATTAGAATCATAGTTGTCAGATATTTCATCAAGAGTTGCAGCAAGACCTTTGTTCCCAGTGTATTTCTTTCAATTTGGACACTCATTTGCAAAATGATAAAAAACTTTACACTTAAAGCACTGAGGCATATCCTCGTCATCAGTCTCATTATTATCCCTATTTTTAGAAGGAACACGATTATGGGGTTTATCTGATGACCTGGATTTATCTCTGGAGAACCGTTTACTTCTCTTCAAAAGAAGATCCCTAAACTGTCTTGTGATCAACGAGACTGACTTGTCAAGATCTTCATCTGATGAATCAGCCTCAGAAAGATCATCTTCAGAGATGCAAACACTTTTACTTTTATCAAGTATTTTAGTGTTCTTTTGTGCTTTGAACGCAACATCCTTTCTAGATTTGGATGTATGCTCATGATCAAAGATCTTTAATTTCCCAACCAGAGTATTTCTGGAAAGAGCATAAAGGTTATTTCCCTCAATGATGGCATGCTTCTTAGAATCGTATCTGGATGGCAGAGAACTGAGAATCTTCATCATAATGTCCTTTTCAGGAATAGTCTTACCCAATGCAAAGGATGCATTAAAAATTTCAGACACTTTGTGATTAAACTCATCAAATGATTATTTATCTACCATATGAAGGTTTTCCCAATCAGAATTTAGGTTTTGAAGCCTAGCTTCTTTTTCACAGGTATTTCCTTCAAATACGGTTTCTAAGATATCCCAGGCATCTTTAGACTTTGTGCACATAGTCACATGATGCTGAAGATCTGGGGAATGGCATGTATGATAGCATTTAAGCCGTCATAATTTTTCTTTGCAGCAAGGATTTCTTCTGGACTATATCTACCAATATCTTTAGATATAGATACATCGCCTTCTGTATCAACCAGGGGAGTATAGCCATTAACAACACATACCCATGTTTGAAAATCACGAGCTTGAAGAAAAGCACGCATCGCAATTTTCCACCACAAGTAGTTTGAGCCATCGAAGATTGGTGGTACGTTTATGGAGATATAATTTATGTTCATAGAGTCAGATCGCTACAAATACAGACTCATGAGATCTTTAAACGTGTTTGCCTGCTCTGATACCAATTGAAAAAGTGGGGGTACAACAACCTCTCCCAATATTTCGCTTTGCAATCAGTATGGACTAACTCCAACATACTTTTAAGAGAATCAACTAGACAGTCAGACTCAATCTTAATAAAAAGTATATCAAAGAGTTATCTCTCAATTTCTCGATTTAATACTTACTCAAGCAAATAGAAATCTGCAAGTCTAATTGAATACAAGAGAATTTAACTTGAACGGTACCAAAGACCAATGTTCAAGGATTAATCAATTTCAATCAACAAACAAAGGTTGGATTTACCAATTGATTGATTCAACGCACAACCTGTGATATTTCAATTATATAACAAAATATAATGCAGAAAAGAAATAACACAGACACCAGAAGTTTTGTTAACGAGGAAACCGCAAATACATAAAAACCCCAGGACCTAGTCCAGATTGAACACACACTGTATTAAGCCGCTACAGACACTAGCCTACTATAAACTAACTTCGGTCTGGACTGTAGTTGAACCCCAATCAATCTCACATTGATCTAAGGTACAGTTGCGCTCCTTACGTCTCTGATCCCAACAGGATACTACACACTTGATTCCCTTAGCTGATCTCACCCACAACTAAGAGTTGCTACGACCCAAAGTCGAAGACTTTAATAAACAAATCTGTATCACACAGAAAAGTCTATAGGAATAGATAAATCTGTCTCCCACAGAAATACCTACGAGTTTTGTTCCGTATTTTGATAAATCAAGGTGAATAGGAACCAATCGATAACCCAGACTTATATTCCCCAAGAACAGCATAGAATTATCAATCACCTCACAATAATCTTAATCGACTAGCGAAACAAGATATTGTGGAATCACAAACGATGAGACGAAGATGTTTGTGACTACTTTTCTATCTTGCCTATCGTAGAAATTAAACTCAATCCAATCTTATAATTCCACTCAATCACCATAGAAACAGCAAGATCAGATCACGCAACTACAAAGAAAATAGTTGGGTCTGGCTTCACAATCCCAATGAAGTTTTCAATTCGTTAACCTACAGGGTCTCGGTAGAAACCTAAGGTTAAAGGAGAATCGAATCTAGCTTATACAACTAATATCACACAGGAGGTGTGGGGATAAGGTTTCCCAGTTGCTAGAGTTCTCCTTTATATAGTCTCCAAATCAGGGTTTGCAATCTAAGTTACCTTGGTAATAAAGCATTTAATATTCACCGTTAGATGAAAACCTGATTAGATTAAAGCTAATATCTTTCAACCGTTAGATTGAACTTATCTTGTTATACACAAATGAAATGCACGTTCATTTAGGTTTGAGTAACCGTACCTAAACGTGTACACCTAGTTGGTTCAACAGTAGTTAACCAAATGGTTAGCCATATGAGCACTTTCATATCAACCTTATTCATCTTCACCATAACTAGTTCAAATGTCTAAAAAGAACTAGTTAGAGAGTTGTTCAATTGCGTAGATCTCATAGAAGTATACAAGACACAATCGAAACAAAAAAGATTTTGATTCACTCGAATCGATTCATGAACATTATATCCACGGTTTGCAAATATGCATTCCTTAGTTTATATATGTCTTAGTTCACGAATAAACCGTTTTTAGAAAATAACCCACTCAAGTATGCATACCGGTACATACTTAAGTATCCGGTTTGAGTTTGTTTTCAGTTCACAAACTCCAGCATAAATTCACGGGATGTGAACTTCCGGCAGTACGCATACGGGTACGCGGACTTAGCTTCCGGACATCCTGAACCATTAAAGTACGCATAATTTAGTTCAAGGATTTTGGACTTACACAAGTATGAGTTCACATACAATGTTTATATCCATTCAAGGTTATATATTCTAAACTCTCATTTCAATCATTGAGACATTCTTAGAGGATGTTAAATAGAGGTTATTCACACACTATTTTTCATCAAAGCGATTTTCAAGATATTGAAATAATCAACATGACTTTCGTCACTTTTAAAGATGAACTTGGCCAAAGCGAAAGCTTACCAACACATATTTCGAGAAATAGATAAGCGAGATAAACTCGGCTCGAAATATCAAATGTGTATAATCGAAGTCTATATAGATATACGACTTTTGTCTCAAGATAGGAGATAGAGTAGATAGACTTTTGAGTGATATATAAGTTCAAGTCTCCACATACCTTTTAGTCGATGAAGTTCCACCAGTTCCTTAAGTAGTTCTTCATCTTTGCATGATGAACGCCGTGGAGTCTAGATCTAGACTACACTTTTTATCCTAGTCCGAGACTTAGCTATAAGTAGACTAGCAATCAAGACTTATAATTTTGGCAACTAAACCTGACAAACAAGCTTGAGATAGCAACACTTGCGAGTTCGACCGAGCAGTGCTCTAACAATATGTGTCCTTAAACACCGATTGTGTAGCCACTTCTTAGCCATAATCGATTTTCATTTGCACATATAAAATCTGATTGTTTATGTGTAATGTTTCAATCGGGTTTTATAATAGTATCGAGTAAACCGATTGTTGTAAGAAAGAATGCTCAATGTTTCTGTAACTTTTTCTTGTTAGAATCGGATTACATTAACACTTATATAAGCCGATTGTATATGTATTATGTTAGGAATCGGTCTTTATATGTATATCGAGAAAACCGATTGTAAACCTTGAATTCAAAAAATATGCATTGAATTCCATTGTTGTTTGTCGCTTATCTCCGTATTTTACAGGCCAAACAAGGGCAAGCAACAACGTCAAGCCGAAAAGAAATATAAGAGGAAAAATGATTTGGATTCTCCTCAGAGTTTGATACCTCATCGAGAGGGTGGTCAAAATTTAAATGCTTCCCACCGAAGAGGCTCGAGGAGTAAAGGCAAAGTGATCCACATCAATGACCCACCACCTCAAGCGGAACAACCAGTACAAGAAGAATCTGATTCTGATACACCTACTGAAGAAGGAGGTGGTGATAGAGAAGTTGCTGAAGAAGAAAGTGGCGAGAAGGAGATCAATGAAGAAGCAACTGGTGGCAAGGAAGGTGATGAAGAAGAAAGTGAGGAAGATGATGGAGAAGAAAGTGAGGATGAAGGTGATGGAGAAGAAAGTGAGGATGAAGGTGATGGAGAAGAAAGTGAGGATGAAGGTGATGGATAAGAAAGTGAGGATGAAGGTGATAGAGAGATAGGAGAAGTTCAGTAACAAGTCCAAGGAGAAGAAGTTCAACAACAAGTCCAAGGAGGTGACGCTCAAGAACAAGGTAAGAAATATGGTAAGAAGAAGAAGAAATGGGACCACATGCCCGACCCGGAGAAGATGTTTCCTCGCGGCCCTAATGATCCTGTGAAAGGGTTACCTGGTGATAGAGGACGGGTGTTATGGGGGTACAAAAAGAGTTGGACCGTGGTCGACTGCCATACCATAGTAAGTACCTAAACCTTATGCTATGTAATATAAAACATTTTTATCCATGTAGTGTTTTGATTATTGTCCATCGGTTTTGTTTTGTTTTATAGGACCACAGGGATGTCGTTCGTCGTATGAAGCAGGGAACGTCAGTGAGTATGATAAGGAATTGGACACTGCAAGCAATAGAATCAACCATTGGATAAGTTGATAAAGTAATCGAGCTAGTAAAATCTACGGGGCTGTTGCCTGCGGTCGAGAATTTGGATCTTGGTTACGACAAACCTCTTTGTTCCTCCTTTACCGAGAGATATTACGGGGAAACGGATACTTTGCATCTTCCGTTTGGCGAAATGATGATAACTCCAGATGATGCGAAGTTCATTACCGGGCTAAGCATAGATGGTAAAGCCGTGAAACACAAAGAGTATATGCAAGAGCTTGACTGGGACAAGATTTACGCGTTCACCAAGGAAGTGTTCCAATGGGATGAGGACATGACCAAGAAACAGATGCTAGTAGGCAAATATAAGCAGAGGATATTTCATCTCTCGAAGTTGAGGGAACTCTTCAGTGGAACAAAGAAAATTCGTGATGAGGGAAAAGAGGTGACCAGGGAACGTATCTTCGCCACGACCAATGCGTATGTCCTCTACGTCCTGGGATCTGTTATATTTCCCGACATTTCCGGTGCCCGTGTGAACGCCAACTTTATTCAGCAGTTGCAACCATTTGACAAGATACACCAATACTCATGGGGCACTGCCATCATTGCACACTCGTTAAACGAGTTGAGAAAGGCTTTCAGGGATGACAGGAGCCAAATCGGAGGGAATATGGCTTTTCTGCAGGCGTGGATATATTTGCACTTCCCAATATTTGCTAAAAGGGCATTTGAGAACAAGGAATGGGATGGTAACTTTTATGGAGACATGTACACCTATAAGAGTAAGGAAAAGGATCAAGATGTGGTTTATCTGAAGTTGAGACGCCAGTTGGACAACTTGACGACGAAAGATGTTTTCTTTGACCAAGGGGGGTTTGGCCAAAGGAAAAGGAAAGATGGTTAGGTGCGAAGAGCAAGCTCATTATTTTGGGCATTTTTTTACCCAAAAGGATATGTAATGTACAACTCGACGAGAATCGCAAGACAATGCGGATACATACAAAAAATCCCAGCGGAGCACAAGGAGTTTAAAATAGATCCGAAGAGAACCAAATCATATGATAATGATATTGATATTGTTCACGACCCTTTACCATCATGTAAATATTGGAATAAAAGAAAGTTCAACGGATATGGTATGGATGGTCGATTGAAAACTGATGATGAGGCAATTCCGGGTTACATGCCGTGGTACCTCAATATTTCGCATAATCGAGTGATACAAGTAGATGAGAAGCCCCGGATAGAGGACAAAGATACAGATCTCGAATTCCTGGTGCGTATTATTTCTCAATTACGGTTTTGTTAATTGTTTTAGCATTATTTGTTTAATGTTTGTTGTTTAAAATGGAAACAGAGAAGACGAATCAGATACTTGATATCCCAAGCACAGCTAGAAATCAGGCGAGGGAAAAATGTTAAGGCCAATGAAAAGTTGATTGATGAATTGAACAGTCTCGAAGATGTAGAAGCGGGTGCAAAATTTGGGGAACCGGTGGAGGAGGAGGAGCCAAAGAAAAAGAGGAAGAAAGTCGCCCCAAAAAAGTATTCTGAAGGTGCATCGAGCAGCGCCCCAACTGCTAAATGAGGACGAGGTGGACGTGGTCGTGGTGGGGATGTTGATGAATGGATGGTTTCAAACTTATGTCTTTAACTATGGATAATTATGGTGTCAGAAATTATGTCTTAAACTTATTGTCGAATTATGTTTGGTTATATTCCTTGTTTATGAATGACTGAATCTGGTTTATTTTGAATTTTTTTGTGTTTGTCTAAGACGCGACAAAATAACCAACTACAAGGTGTGTGTGCAAAAAACGTATGACTCTGGAAAAAAAAATCTTCCACAATCGGTCTACATTTACCTGTATAAAATCCGATTCTGACAATTCTCCAGGGGGACAATTTCAGAATCGGGTTTTGAAGTTGCACCACATAGACCGATTCTTAAAATTTTGTTCACCTGGTTTTTAAGTTTCCAGTATCGGTTTATAAGGAAAATTTTAAAGTCCGATTCTGACAAAACAAAAAAATCCAGAGTTTCATAATCGGTTTATGTGGGCATCCCATGTAATCCGATTCTTGTGAGGAAAACTGACAATGTTCATGTATCTTTTTTTTCCAAGAATCGAATTACAAGTGACATATTAAAATCCGATTATTGAGAGGAAGATTTTGACAACCTTTATAATCGGTCTATCTTGGTATCACATGTAATCCGATTCTTGCAAGGAAAAGTGGCAGTTCTTTTGTAACTTTTTTTGACAAGAATCGGATTACATGTGCAATATTAAAATCCGATTATTGAGAGGCACAATTTTTATGATTTTTCAAGGACACAATCCGCCTATGTGGACATACCTAAACTCCGATTGTTTGAATTGAATTTGAAAAAAATAGCCGTTGAGTCTTTATCTATATAAAGACAACCTCTTTGAGCCACTCCCACATCACACACTTAGCCTAGAAAATGGAGTGGGATCCGCATGAAGATTTGTGTCTCGTTAAATCGTTTGCTAATACATTCCGTGAACGTCCGAATGAAATCTATTAAATGTTTTGGAAGAGAGTTAAAGAGTTCTTTTACGAGCGTACCGGGACTCCCAATAACCGTAAATGGAGAGACTTGGCATTTCGATTCAACTATATAAAAAGTGCAATGCGAGAGTATGCTAAAGTTAGAAATATGGTGTACCAACATCATCCACAAGCTCCTCCCAGAGAAAAAGTGAGTAATCCGATAATATCTATACTTATGTCATCGTTAAAAGTTCGCATACTTACTAACATTTAAGAATTCACTGAATTTAAGCTGGAACGTTTCAATGGGATTTGGAGAATTCGTAATGGGGAAACTAAGTTCATTCACCACAAAGAATATACGACGTTGTACCGACGTGCTCGGAGGTTCATTGACGAACATTTGATGTGTCAAATTCTAGAATATCCATACTGAATCCTATATATGAAATGCGCTAATTTCCTAAACTATGTAATGAATATTTTGTTTCTGAAAGTAAGGAATAATCGGATTATGTGGGCATATATAAACACCGATTCCCGCAATCGGTTTATTTTGGTATTAAAAAAACCCGATTCTGGGTTTACTCCATCCTTTGAAAAAACTCAACCCAGAATCGGTTTACAACTGCACTAACATCAACCGATTCTGGATCGAGTTTTGAAAAAAAATTAAATTAAATTTTTTCAAGTTTTTGATGATGAATTAATGGTAGTTGATCTCAGGGTTAACTTGATTAAACATCATTTAATCACCCAAATTACCACTAATCAATTAAGGGTAGTTTTGCCATTTAGTAAAATAATTGGATAAGGGGTTATCCATTTTACTTCAAATTATTCTTTTTTGTCTTGTAGTCGTAGGCCCAAATTAATCACAGTAGGCCCCAATTACAAGCATGATTTAAACTACAAGCATGATTATACTTATCCAAGAAAAATATTGTCAACAATAGGAGTTGAAAGGATCAACAACAGTAGTTGATCCCATAAAAAATTGGGTCAACAACATGAGTTGATTCCATAAATGGATGAACAACCATAGTTGATCCCATAAAAAATTGGGTCAACAATAGGAGTTGATCCCATAAATGGATCAACAACAGTAGTTGATCCCGTAAAAATTGAAGTAAGTAGGTTTACTGAAAGGACAATTGCTATACCTGGAACACCATCAACAAATGCAACCAAAATCACATCCAATCTCCACCACCAACATCACCACAAACATCCAGAACCACCAATATTTATTAAAAAACACCACCAACCACAAAAACATCACCAACCCCACTGAATCTATTACCAAAAAGACTACTACCAACACACACTAATGTAACTCCTGCACTAATGTACACACCACCACCTTCACCAGCACATGAAACTCCTACACCAAAATACATGCCACCACCACCACCATATGCCTACACAACTCAACCACCAACAATTATGTACCCCACACCACCTTGCTACTTCAAGTCACCACCACCACCACCACCATAAGTCCACTAATCCCATAATCCATAGTTCTATAACCAACAAGCAATCATTAAAAAAATCCAAATTTCTATCGACAATTGATTCAAGTAGATGATAAAGCCATGTTCCAAATTGAAACCTAATTCTATAAAATCGACGACTAAAAGTAAGTTGAGGTAAGGTTCATCATCAACTACAGTAAACCCAACCAATCTCAAAAAAAAAAACAGAAAATAGATTCACATACATACCTCTTCCACCACCACCGCTACCAGAACCACCACCATCATCATAACCTCTTGAGCTTCAGTAATTCGAAGAATTTTAACCCTAAAATTACTAGAAATCAAAACCTTTGATCAAATCTCGATCTACATAAATCTAAGAATTTAATCTTTAGAAGAAGAAGGTCCTCTCTGGTGTTGATAATTATCGTCCGAATCCGAATCAAGTTGGCGACGACGAAGGTGGTAGTAGTTGCAGAGGCGGTGATGGTGGTGGGGATGGCCTGAGAACGAAGAGATACATAATAAAAAAGAAAACTGTTGTGAAATGAAAGAAAAGATGAAACGAGATCTCAACTGATACAGGGGGTATTTGTGGGAATATAATCAAATGGATTTTCTTCCGGATGATAATAGGGATATAAATATTAGTTGGTAAGGATATTTGTGAAGCCCTTAAAAAGTAAGGACAATCGTATAATTTCTTCAAATTTAATTAAGAAAAATGTCACTCAAAGATAGTTTCAAGAAAATAAAGATATAAGAAGAACATTATCAACTACGTCCCTCAACAGAAGAAAAAGCTCTCTCGCCGGAAACACCACCTGCTCATATCTGGTCCGTTTTGGGCCGGATCTGAGCGGGATTTTCATCTCTTTTTATTACTTTTCACTAGATCTTTGTTATAGTAGGTTTATTTATGTTTATTTCTTATCATTTGATAAGTTTTGTGCACCTTTATGGTGATTTTATCTCCTCTCCTAGAGAGGTTTATCTCGGCGTTAATGGTCGTTCTTGGGTACTATGGGTTTTAAAATCACTTGAGATGCATTCCAATGACGAGATCTTCATAATTTTTGTCTCCGACGACGGAATCTTCATCCTTGGATTATCTGGCGACGGAATCTTCAATAATGATATTCTTGACGACGGAATTTTCATCACAAGTTTAAGAGATTTGAGCAAATCACTCCAACTTTAGGAGCATTTCTTTATGAAGAAAAAAACAAACAAAATGGTTGGAATTTAATTCCAATAAAAACCATTATTCTACCGATTCAATCGGTTCTTATTCATGCTTGTATTCGTCATGTTCCGTTAATCCTTCTCTTTCTCTTGTCGGATATTTCGGTGTTGTACTAGTATAACATGTTCTTGTTATTTTGTATTCTCTAATTTTCCATTTTAAACCCAATGTAGCCTTGAATTTCCATTAATGAAATGTTCCTTTGTTATCAAAATAAATAAATAAAGATATAAGCGTCCCTCAAGAAGAAATGCGGACAAAATAAAGAAAAAGATTTTGATACGGAATAACAACCCACCTAACACTTGTTGCTGTTTTTTTCCATACTATTTCCAATTTTATTCATTTTTTTATGTCAAGTGTGTTTGCTGGAAAAATGTTATCGCGTATAGATCTTAGGTATTGCTGTTCCACTAGCTCTCTCTCCTTTTAGAATCTGACACTGTATTATTGACTTTCGGCCGTCAAAACTCCAAAAATTATTGTCGTTTCAAACTTAAATGCATTCAGCGGGCCAAAACCACGAAAAATTCTGATCTGAACCACCACGCCGCAGAAATCTTCTCTCCAATCTCAAACAGCAGACATGTCTAGTTCATCATCCTCATCAACAAAAACACTTAGTATTGGTATCATAGGATTCGGAACATTTGCACAGTTTCTAGCCAAAAGAATGGTCAATCAAGGACATACTTTATCAGCAACATCTCGATCTGATTACTCAAATCTCTCCTCTCAACTGGGTATCAAATTTTTCAGGTACCCTTTTATGCAATTAAAATCTTAGCATGTAACACACACATACATATGCTAGAAAATGATGATTCTTTCATATTGCAGAGAAATGGAAAACTTCATGGATGAAGACCATGATGTGATACTAATATGCACATCAATTTTATCTCTGTCTGAAGTTTTGAAATCGGTTCCGATTCATCGGTTGAAAAAACCAACACTTTTTTCAGAAGTTCTTTCAGTCAAAGAACACCCAAAAGAAGTATTGTTAGAGTTGCTGCCGGAGGATTTTGATGTGCTGTGTACACACCCAATGTTTGGACATGTTAGTGGGAAAAATGGATGGAAAGATTTACCATTTGTCTATGATAAAGTTCGTATTAGAAATGAAGATATCTGTTCTCGCTTCCTTGGGATTTTCCAAAATGAGGTAAACCCCATAATCATTAATCATAAGTAACAAGAACTGCAAATTGCAATCTCTCTCTAACAAATGAAAGCCCTGCAATTGCAACTAATGCCATGTTCATGTTCTTGTGCGCGAAACTAGTGGTTGTTTAGATTCTAGGCTATTTGATGGGACCATTTTCTAAAATTATTATAGGGTTGCAGAATGGTGGAGATGTCTTGTGAAGAACATGACAAATTGGCTGCTAGAAGTCAATTTCTTACTCATACTGTGGCAAGGTAAAATCTTTTTTTATCTTTATCAAAAACAAATGAACTTCACAGTAAATACAGATGTGTGAAATCTTACACCAACTCTCTATGAGAAAACAGGGTCTTGTCAGAGATGGAGATTGAGTCCACAACCATGGATACAAAAGGGTTTCAAAACCTAGTTCAGTTGGTAAGGGGATAAAGCTTTCATGATCTCCATGCCTATAATAAGCATACCTCTAAAAAAAATCCTTTCCTCTCTGCTTAGTATCATATTTTACAGCTATTTACTTACACAAGGTGTTCTAAACTGCAGAAAGAGACCCTTGTGACGGACAGTTTCGACCTATATTCAGGATTATTTGTGCACAATAGATTTGCTAAACAAGAAGTAACATATCTACCATCTTTCTTGTTGTTTTCCTAAAATTATGATTAGCCATCATATTTTGCACATAAATTCTATTGCATGATTACTGAAAGAATAATATCATCTGGGATCATACAGCTGAAGAACTTGGAGCTTGCATTGGAGACGGTCAAACAGAAACTGCTTACAACAATGGATGACACCTTGTAGTGAATCAATATAACCATTCACCTCATTTATCTAGTATTCCTGTTTGTTGTCCTCATTTCCTTGTAGCATAACCAAAAAACTTTTCTGTACTTTTCTGTTATTGTAACTGGCCATGTAACACAACCGATTCATTGTCCTGCATTTTATGGGATTACATTGGATCCTGATACTGCATCTTACATGGAACTCTAATAAGCTTAATACATCAAAAAGAAAAAGAAGTTCAGATGTAGCCATTACAATCAGTGTACTATTTTACTCCTAAATGAGACAAAGATTTGGGGCTTTTACCCAGTATTGTATTCTGAAATATTCTAGATACAGATAAAAATATTATGAACATCTGTTTTGAAGATCCTCACATTTTCTTGACGTGCATAAAAACTTATGGGTGCTCTTGAGTGGATATCCTTCCACAAAGATCTAATTTGTGAATTCAAATGGAATATGAGAAATCTATACAAACAAACATAAAATGTAATGGCTTTGAAGAAGAGATACATGGATGGCTTTTGGACACTTGTTTGGCTATATTTCTCAACTTATCTGTAGGAGTATTGATACAAAATTGACGACAAAGAATAGATATTGATACAAAGTCGTCAGAGCGTTATTCTATGTAGGATTATCACCTGATTGGTTCTGGGTTTCCTCTATCATACTAGATTCTTGAATTGCATTGCCGCTCAATGTGGAAACTTCAGAAGTATCAGATATTTCAGAAGAAGTTAATTCACCCTTCCTTTTCTGCAATCCTGTCGACCGTGCAAGATCAATCCATTGCTGCAACATTACAGAAAAACAAATTAAATTGGAAGCAACAAGAGAAAGAAGAAACAGGATCGAGATATGAACTGTACACATCTTCATAAATATTCATAGAATCGAGGTAAAAAAGACCAGGTCGGTTTTAAAAGTGAATTCACCGTAAGAGATAATTCTTACCTGGGTTCCCCAGTAGGCGTTAAGTGTGCGAACAACAAAAGAGAGAACATTTACAAGAACAGGCTGAGAAGATTGCAGATATTCTCCAATCCGGTGCTCCACTAAGCCAGCAATAATCTGAATATTTATGCACTTCATATTAAAGGATGCTGAACAGTACTATGACAGGATATCAGACTTGCGAAAACATAGGAAGAGAACGTATCAAGTGTATCACGAAAAGAAAAACATTTTTTTTCCAATAGAAGAAAAGAAGATTGAAATTTTATTATTAGAAGAAAGCACCCCCACCTGATACCGTATATTTGCCGAAGTTCCGAGAAACGATCCATAAACAACAGCTGACTTAAGTAATGGAGTCCGTCTGCTGCTTTCCTCAACAGAAAGTGCAGGATTAAGCAATTTGCGTATTGCGTTCAAAATATTGGAAGAAGCAACAGCACCAATACTGGAAATAAACCCGACTCCAGCAAGTTTGAGACCCCCAACAATTACAGAAGCAACCCTATTATTCAACTGCCAGTCCCTACCAGCAATATTCTTTTGGAATGCATTATCTGGTATGGATCCAAGAATACCCTGTAATGCATCCAAGCTCTCCGGCACAGCCATATCACTAGCATCGGGAAGAAATGTTAGAGTGGGGGCAGGAAGCCACACGGTAAAGAAATCAACAACGGCTCCCCTGATTGTATCTGTAATAACATAATCAATTTCTTCAATGAAATTTTCTTTTCTCCTTTCATATTGTGCTATGAGTGTCGTTGTTATTGAGATACATTCTTCTATAGCTAGCCTATTTAGGAATTTGGGATCTGCCAACAATCTTTCCCTGAAACCCTGCATGAAGAGTAAAAGAAAGGCATGTATAATCATTGCATTTTTACTGTGATGTACTATTTTGAATAAAAAGAAGACGAAAGACTTCCAGAAACAATGTTTACCTGAAAGCGGTGAGTGAGTTCAGAAATGACGGGATATTGCTCCAGATCAAAGAAGTTCTGTAATACTTCTGGTGCTATGAGACCACGATCAAGTCCGGTCTGTATGTCCTGGTTAACATATCAAAGATAATAATCACGAATTTTGCTTGAACTGATGAATCTTATGAATGTGTACCAAATATAATCATGAAATGTAAAGAAGATATGTCCTGGTAGTAAAAAAAAAATTAGAACCAGAAACATGATTTGCCCCTCAGCAGACAGTGCAGCACAAAAGCATACTAACATTTCAATACCGAGTCAAGGAAAACATGACCATAAATGAATAAATTGAAAATAATGCCGTGAATCAATAAACGAAAAATGGATATCCAAATATAAAGAAAAGAAGAAAGAAAAATAAGAGAGTTTTAAGATTGGAGATATTTTAAGAGAACTGGACTATGAGAGCCAACAAGGTGGAGCATCATGATCTGACAAATAAACCCATCATCACCTCCACACTCTTTCATAGGATAGATGCTGAATTGAAACTCAAGTTCGTGTAGATTTGGAGTTTGAGGTAGTAGAGTTAAAAAATCAAAAGAACATAGGAATGTAAGGAGTAATCAACAAAGGAGGCAAACAATGACGCTTCATTATAACCAACCACTTCTTCTTCAAAGCCTTAAGTGTTAGAGGGGAAAGTATGAACGATTGATAAACGAGAGGGAGGTCATACACTCAACCATACCTTCTGTTAGCTACGAAAGATACTTGATCCCGTGAACTCCAGGAGCTTCTAAGCCCGCACAAGTGTTACCCAAGTCATTTTAAGTAACTATAAGGTTGCAACCCGAGCATGTTACAGCAGGTAACAAGTAATTGAAAAAAAGATATAATCCATGCATAACGCCATACCAACAGTCTTTAACTTTCTAAGTACCCCAATAAGCATCAGAAATGGTAGAAACAATGCAAGAAAAGGTGGAAGTTTTAGACGAATTACTAACCTGAGGTAAAGCATCTCGCCTCCTGCCAGCTGCATTCATCACTCGAGCAATTTCAGCCCGATCGAAGCAATTTCTACTGCAAGGCCTTGCTGCAGAGTACCACAAGAAGTCAGCAACAGGAACTTCTCCCTCTCTTCGTAGTTGTTGCCTCTCTGGATCAAGTAATATGACTGTCTGATTTTTCTTTTGCATTTTCTTTGAAATTCTAGCAGGCAGCCCTGTCCCTCTTGATCCATACATGACATGGCTTGCACCTGTTATCACTACTAGCATTCCCGTGGAACCTCCATCTGCAGTTGCTTGAAGGATGACTTGAGACATGGTATAGTCCTCGACAACTCTTGCCTGTACAGATAAATACGAGCTTGGTCCAAAAGGAACCGTTGGATTTGGTGAAGCTAGATCAGCTGGTGACCTGCGGGACATGGATGAAAAGCCTGCAATGAATCCTGACCCAGCTGGAGGAGCATATAATTTACGATCTTCCTTAGAAAGGGCACTTATACCATCCGCTTGAACAGTTCGCAGTACCTGTCAAATTGAAAGAATCAGTATATGCCCACAACTGATTCATAGATTCGTGCTCTTGCCACACACTCTGGTTAAGCAGCTGTGTCAAGTAAGGAATGTGTTGCCAGTAGTTATAGACACCCTAAACCATGTATGTCAAATCTCTAGCTTCCGGACAAAAACTTATCGCCAGTACAAACAATATAACGTTCATGTGCATGATGATGATCATCTTTGGCATTCTGTGTTATAGGGATGTATTTTATGTTTCCAATAAATCCATTTCTTAAGTCATGTATCAGTTAACGCAAATCTCACCATTCTCTACCTCAACCAGAATGTACGGATACATATTAAAAGATGCACGCTAGTCGATGTCATGTCAGAGATGCAGGTAAGAAATACCTCAAGTGGTGTACCGCAAGCAACAAGGCGAACTCCATTATCACGACAATAACTTAAAAGAGGTTCATATTCCTGCCAGCGTTCTGGTGGCCAGTGTGATGCGTAAGACTTCAAAGTTTCACCATCAATGCTGCCATTAATTTTTTACATTTAGAATAAAAAGTAACAAAACACTACAACTAAGAACATTCACACTCTCTAACTTATAAAAGGCACCATCAATTACTAATAAAAAGGACAGAATAACATAAAAATGGTTCTCCTCATTCACATTCTTTCTTTCTTACTATCAATTCAAGATATTTACGAGGTCTAGACAAAACTAAGCATTGTTTCATTTAATCAAGCCAAAATATGGAACTAACTAGCATTAAATCTGCCCAAAACCAATTCATCAAAATCTGATCATATATCAACTTGTGATAAGATATTCTATCTAGATAAATTATGAAAAATTTATTCATATTAGTAATTGTGAAAAAGATTATGTAATGAAAAATCGAACCTCTTATCCATATACTGGTTAAGCTTCTGTTGCAAATTAAGAGGAAAAGCTTCAAGAGCAAGAGAAATAGGTCTTTCACTCTCTAAACACTTATTCCTTAAATTCTTAACAATCTCTAATTCAAGCTCCTTATCATCACGAACAGGTACTTGTTCAGCTTCACCTAAATAAACAATTCTTGCATTCATCAATTTCTCCCAAACTCTACTCTTATCTTTTCCAATAGCTAATGGTTCTCCAATTGCTGTAGCATCATAAACCCTAGATATTATCACTTCTAATTCTTCCTTCGCCTTCTCTTTCTCCACAACTGGAGCTGCAGGAGGAGAAGAAGTCCCAGTTGTGATTACTCCATTCTCTTCTACTCCTCCTTTCTCTTCAGCTGCTTTAACCACAATTGATCTTAAGAAATATGATCCAATCGCCAAAGCTGGTGTAACCAATACATTTCGTCTTCCTGTTTTATCTGGAATTTTTTCATCATCAGAATTTTTACAAGAACGAATTCTTAGATTGGTTTTTGGATGTTTAGAATGAGGAGAAATTGTTCTGAAAATTGGTCTCTCGGCATCGAATTGTTTGATTTTTCGATGGTGTTGAGTGTAAGATAAGACTGTTTTTGAGTCTAAAGTTTTCATTTCTGAGAACTCAAGAAAACAGTTCTCTCTTTGAACTCACTACTCCATGGAGAGAAGAAAGGAGGAGGAAACGGGTCTGTTTGTTTAAGTACGAGTTTTGGGTTAGTGTGACTGCGACTGTTGAAATGAGTGTTGGAGATTTGTGAGGAGCTGAGAATTTGAGGTTGTAGATCTCATCCACAAATGACAGCATATTCATACGTGGAAGATTTGGACTTGCAGTATAGAAGAAATTGAAGATGCTTACTTTTGTATTTCTGAGATTGTAATCCATTGAGAAACCACGTGGTTGGAAGTAATTTATGAACATGTTGCTATTGGATGCATCTCAAGGCCGACGTCCTATGGAGCATAAAATAGTTGAAAGTAATATGAGAAAATGCACAATTTACATTTATGCTAGAAATACTTAGCACCTAGGCCGGTTCCTATGGGTATGGCAAATCAATAGATTAGCCAATTTTGCACCCATTATGGAGCTGGTAAACAAACAAACTAGTCAGGTCAGGTCAAATTTCTACCGAGCGGTCTAGTTTAGATCGCTAGCGGTGTAATATCGATTGCTTATTAGTAGTTTAGGTTTTAGTTTTTTCTTTTCTCCTACTTTTTAGTTATTTTTAACAGATTTTTACTATAAAAGGGTCCTACACAATATTTTATAATCCCTAAAATTTAATAAAGACCCCACCAAACACAAACAACTAATTTTTTTATTGATAAGGGTCCCACAAAACACAATATAATATACTACTTTAATAAAATTTGTCAGTTTTACCATAGCGGGAAAACTAGCAAACAACTTTTATGCCCCCTCCCATAGGAACCGGCCTTAGTAGCGCGCCCATGCCCGAATGTAGATACTGTAACTACTGAAAATCTTAATAGTTACCCTAATCATCAGTGATGGAGGTGGGGGTGGCTGAGTGGTGCTTCAGCCCATCCCAAACCGTATAAAACCTCATCTGGGTTGTACTAATTGTAAGGTAAAAATAAAATAGCCCAGGTAGAATTTTAAATTAGCCCATTAGGAACTAAAACTCATTCTTCGCTCCATAGATATCTTTTGAGGAATGGAAATATAGTGCATTAGTTGATGATCAGAAGTAAAAGAGTTTTAAAGTTTTACATCAAGAGACAATATGATCAGTTGATATTGGGAACCTAATTAACAAAATATTAAACAGAAATGAGAACATATAGAATTTAGGCTTGCAAATCCTTTCAGCCAAGGCAAAATCTAAGAAAGTTTTTTGTACAACTTTGCTTCATAATTTTCATCATGCTGCAGATAAACTTCATTGCAAATGCAAAATCCAAAATTTTTAAACCGAGAACCCCTTTACTTAAAGACTTTGTATTTCATAAAAACTGTATCTTCATCTTCTGATTCATTTGGTGCAAGTATTTCTTGTCACTTCGTCATATATGAGCTTAATTATAATCTTCCTCTATTATTCTTTTTGTGTTCTCATTAACATGGTATTCATGCTTTCCCATGTGGCAACCATATGCAACATGTAAGCCTATCCTGGCTCGGTGAAGCCGACACACGAAAGCCTATCATGTTTTTCTACTTCACTTCGGAAGGCGTATGCTCGCTAGGATTAATTGGATTCTATAGAAGGGTCTTTTAGCTTACATGCTAAATAAATTAGTTATATAACTTTCTCCCATATATTGTTCTCTACTCTTCATCTTTCCATTGAGTTGTTATAGTCAATTAGCCATATGTTACGTATGTTCATATTAGTCGACTTATTTACGTAGTCATCTACTGTGTTGAACTTCAACTCCCATAGATTAACTTAAGATCAAAATTATCAATTGGGAAGTCTAATGGGTATATATCTTTAAGTTTTTGAGGTAATTATGATTAATGAGTCGACGTCAAGTGCAACTAGGAATAACATAAACATTTTTCTTCAACCTTAATTTGATTCAATGCGTGGTACTTCAAGGGAAAGATAGTGTAGTGTCTTGATAACGTCAAGTATTTTATCACATTTGTATTTGTCTCATTGCGACGAACGAAATTGAGTGTCCATGAAAAAAAAAAAAAAAAACCCTATCCGGACCTAATTTCCTGGTGTCGTCGCTGCTAACCATAATCTAATGGTCACGAGTCTAAGTACAAGGCATAAAAATATTTTATGTTAGTACGAAAATAGAGGTTTATGTGGTTCTGTATTAAAGCTTACGTCCGGGGGAGATAGACTGATTTTTACGATGATTTGGGATTTTATAAGTGGTGGCTTTAGCTCTCAAGAACAATGTGAATTAGGTGAGTAACAGACATAAAGGTAATTCTACCTTGTTTTCTTGAGTACTTAATTTCTTACCCTTATTATAGAAAACAAGCTCTCATTCATAGTCTAAGGTATTTGATGAGTTTAGTCTGCTACAACACAACACAATGATAATGAAACAAGTATCCATGTGTTTAATCAAAGGATAAGAAATTTTATCTTCGGAAGTACTCCCTCCATTTCAAAAAGATAGGCTTGTATCATGTACAAATTACACATGAAGCAAGCCTATCTTTTTTAAACTTAGGTATTATTAGTATAATTAATCTTCTGGATTTTGTGGGTTCATGTGCTTAAATCTCCCAATAATATTCAACAATGAACCCTTATGTTAGTGTAATACTTTTTAGTGGTAGGGTTCGCTGAGTGGAATATAAGTAATGATTTGACCTTAAAAAATATCGAGGTCTGATGGGTACACTTGACTGAGTTGTGCGAAAAAGTCCAGGGATGGGTGACCTCTTGGGAAGCTACTGCTGGATTACCACAACGATCCCCGTAAAAAAACCCATACTGTCGGATGATCGCAATGGATAAGTGGGCACAGTATCGGTGGAAGATCGGATTATTACAATCTGTATCAGAGCCCGTGACGGGTCACCTGTCGAGGGTGAGAGAGTACACTGGACATGTTGGGCCATATACTGGTTTCATGAGGGGCAGGGAACGTCAAAGATCTGGGACTGCTCCAATTTAAGGTGGTGGTAACGTTCACTGTAAGTAATGGTGTGACCTTTACAAACACTGAGGCCTGATGGGTACAATTAACTGAGTTGTGAGAATAAATTTCTCAGTTAAGCGCGCATGCTCAGTCGAGAATAGTCACGAGATGGGTGACCTCCCGGGAAGCTGATGTCGGATAATCGAAAGTAATGCAAACAAAAATCCCACATTGTTGGATAACCGCAGTTGGCAAGTGGGACCAATATCGGTGATATGTAAATCAATAATTTACCAAATCTAAAACTCCTTGATAAAGATCAATCACGATTACCGAAATAACCAATCTTAATTGTACAAGTTAAGTTTGTAAAACAAGCAACTTGTCTATCTCACAAGCTTTACGTTTATCGAAGATAAACTACTTGTTTTCCCCAGATGATTAAATCAAGAAGATAATCACGTCGAGATCATAAACACAAAATAACATCAAGAGAACCGGGTTCGCCAACCCTACAAGACTACCAAACTCAATTGACAACGGTTCGTGAACCGAATTCGCCAACTGCTTGCCTATTATACAAACTATGAAATTCAGTTCACCACGGTTCGTGAATTGTATCCAACTAAACTTGTGATTTGCGAACTGGTTCGCTAACCCTCCTGCATTTCTGAAACTCGGATATCAATGGTTTGCGAACTGGTTCGCCAACCTACCCTAAGTAGAAATATCAGAAGTTCATATTTCTCTCTTATGATGTTTGAAACATTCCCAGGTGATAAAATCATTTGCATGGGCAATTTTCAATTTTCAAGTGTTAAGGACCGTTGAACATCTTTGCTTAGAATCATACTTCGAGATGTTTCAACAAGACAAGCTTGACTCGAAACTTCTTCTTTGTAAATATACTCGAAGTCATACAATATAGTCTCAAAAGATATAATGGTAAGATAGTGAGAAAAATATAATGGTTCAGTCTTCACGTACCTGATACAGAAGTTCTCCAAATGTCTTCGTCGATCTTCAGTCTTCAAGGGTGATCTCTGATACTCAACTACAAATTCTAACCTAGTCAGAGACTTGACTTAGTAGACAAGAAATCAAGATATAGTTTTGATCAACTAATATTAACAACAAGCTTGAGACAACAAAACTTGTGGGTTCAACAGAGCAATGCTCTAACAACTACTGGTATCCAAACAAGCCTTGCTTCTGACTTCTGATCCTGATATCTAAATAGGCTAAGGAGCACGACATATTTCTTCGTCGTTTTGGGGCAATTTTTCTTTGTCGTTGTGGGGCGAGTTCTTCAAATTTTATTGGCTGGTTCGTGGCTTGCTTATCTCGATTCAAAAACATTGACGGTTCATCACTACATCGCTTTCAATCAGTATCCGTGTTTGTGTGGATCGACAAATTCATGGGAAAATTACTCCTTTGTTTTAGGAGCATCTCTTATCGAAGAAGACTACAATCTGATTAAATGGTCGGAAATCATTTCCAGATATACCATCATCTCTCCCTTATACATAAGAAGAAATTGGATATCTTTGCAGTTTATTGGTGTTTCTCTTCGCGATCTACTTGTAATTGATGTCCTTATTTGTATTAGAGTCTTGATTATCTTGTATTTTGATGTTTTTGTTATTTTTATAAGCGAACATGTAATTACTGTTTTGATTTGAATGAATTAAAATATGTTGATTGTCAAAAAAAATAAAAATAATTTGCTGGGATAATTGAAACCCTTGCTAATCCAATTACAAGGTATACTAATAATAATATTAATTATTAGGAATGAATTCCTTGAGCGAAAATTTGTTGTTTGGTTTAGATTTTTCAACGGTTCGGAAATGGGAATACACGATCTGAAATTGCCATTTCAGCAACCTTAACTTTCTTGCATTTCAATGGATTCTAAACAATGTAAACGAGTTCTAATTATTATTATTTTCCCCCTCGGAGAGTACTAAAAGATACAGAGAATAGTAGATTTAAGGAGGTTGTTGAGATTTACATCATAAGAATGAAAAAACGATTAGATTCGTAAGGGTACAAAAGTCATTTGGCAGAAATTATCCTTGGAGAATTAGTTTATATTCCACTCTTCAAACATGGGAGTCCAAAATGAAAATTGTGAGATAATCCAATTACCCTTGAATCCAATTCTGAGTTGGATAATACTGTTTGGGTCGCTATAGCCAGATTCCCATGTAATCCAATAACTTAGTCTTCAAAACCGTGAACCAAACACGATATAAAGTTAATTAGCAAGCCGCTCAGCAATATAAGAAAAATTGACACTTTAGTTTTACTCAACCTTAGCATTATCTCAAGCCTAAAGTATTTACTATAAATATCTAATACCTAACAAGAATAACTAACGAGAGAGGTTTCATGGACAATCTTATTTGTACATTATCTTACAAGAATTACACCATTTTTTAAATAGAGCATAAACGCTAATGAATTTGAAGATAATATTTTGACAATACGTTCCTCTTATTAAACTCGGGATTCTTACCAAAAATGAGCACAGTTCAAAATACCAAACCTCACCATCTACCGATCTTAATTTCCATTGTTAATTTTCAAAGTAGTAGATGATGGTGTTATACATCTCGTATTGTGCTCATTTTCGGTAGGATTATCGAGTTTATAAGAAGAACATATCACCAAAATTTATTAACTTCAAATTCATTGTCATTTGAGCTCTACGAAATAATTAGTGCAAATCCTATAAGATGGTGACATGGTGTACACATAAGGATGTCCATGGGTTCCTCCCTAATAACTAATATCTCCCCTCCTATTGAACTCCCTGCCTATAGGAAAATATGCCGATCATATAAGATTAGGAAACTAATGTTGACCGCGGTATTGTGTAATAGGGAACGTCCCGCATTAAGATTGGTCAAAATTTACCTCAACAAGGTAATCCATGCGGATGGTGCAGTTCATTGTTCTAAGTATTTGTGAAGAGGAGGATCCACTCATGCATTTGTTTTTATATTATCTCACATTTTGGACGTCATTTTGTTTTATAAAATCTAAAGAGTAGCCAATTTGAAGCTAATATTTTGGGGATATGTTACTCTTAAAAAGGTCTACATACTTACTAAAAATAAGTACATTATAAGACGTATAACACCACCCATCTACAACTTTGAAAATCAACGAAGTTTTGACAGTTGAAATTAAGATTGCTAGATCTTGAGATTTTGTATTTGGGAATGTACTCATTTTTTGTAAGTATGAAAGGCTTTGCAAGAGAAAGTCCCAAAATGTTTGCCCCAAATCCTTTACCGGTTAGGTTATACATATATATATATATATATATAAAATGTTCAAAATGTAAATAGTGTGAGTGTAAAAGTGAGAGTGGTTCCTCCCTTGGTGTTCATAGTCTGAGACAATGTGAGTTTTAATCTATCTAGGATATAGAATATCTGATTGAAACCAAGTGGACTCACCCGGATGGATATACGACTCTTCATAGGGAAATGAAGGCCAAATTTGAATTTTGGACGTATACACTATCTGAAATTCCGCCTATTCTATCTCGGACCACGTTAGAAGTTATTGTTGTTGTTGGGACAGAATTATTTGTCAGTCAGTTGCTTAATTAACTAAAATGCAAGTATGAACTATAAGGTCAGTGAGGTTAATCTGCATATGGCAATGCTGAAAAATATGAAACGGAATGACAAACCATAGCTTGATATATTACACTTTTTTAGAAGAAAAAAAAAACAGTCCTGGTTGACGGATTTTGTAGTTTATTTTCAGTCTTAACTTCAAGAAAGTCGCAAAAGTAACATAAATGCATTCCAACATTTGGTTGCGGTTCTAAATTCCACAATATGCAATAACTCCCATTAGAATGTGACAAAATGGATGGTAGCATCTACCTACCTAACTGAAGCTAAGCATTCAAAATATATTTTTCATAGGGTACACGCCAAATATGCGAACACCCTAATCTTCGTTGAACAGATAACCGTCCAGCTGAGTGTGGTGGGCTTACTAGGAGTGAACAACGATAATCAACGGTGCAATATGATCGGATAGTGACGTGTTTTCTAATATTTTTCATCGACCAAATACATTTTTACTTTGCATTAAACACAGCCATGTGCAACATTACTAACTCATCACTAAACTAGTAATTTTTTTGGCTCATCCACTACTTATTGCGCTCCTAAAACTGGCTTTTGAGCGTGACTTGTAACCTACCATGTCATCTTCCTACACATCACTATTGCATGACCTAATATAGTTACAATCCTCCTAAATGAAACTTCTTCTCACACTCTACAGAAATTAAGGTTAGCAAGTACTCTGAGGTTTCAATGACGCAGAGCATGGAGATAGAAATCACAGATCAAAACCTCGAAAAAGCCCCTTCATCTGATTCACCTACCGATGACAGTTCAAGCAATAGTAATGATACAGACAACTATTTCACTTGCGAAATCTGTATAGAACCAGTTCTTCTAGACCAGAAATTCAAGAACATGGAGATGGATGGGTGCCTTCACTCATATTGTACTGATTGTATCGTCAAGTACATCGAAGTAAAGGTTTCTCACGACAACGTTTCAGAGATAAAATGTCCAGATAGCAATTGCAGTGTCTTCTTAAACATTTTCTCTTGTTGTTCGATTCTCTCCAAATCCGTGTTCGAGAAATGGTGTCGTGTTCTTTGTGAATCGGCTGTACTAACGGAATCATCAAAAGGCGGGTTTGCTTATGGGAGATCTTATTGTCCTTTTCGTGAATGTAGCGAATTAGTTTTAAACGAGTGTGTTAAGACAACTGCATCATCAAGTACTTCAACAAGTTCTAACATTACAAAATCAACATGTCCAAATTGCAAGAAGATATTCTGTTTTCATTGTATGGTTCCATGGAAGGATAATCATAGATGTGCTAAAAGAGGTGAATTGGTAAACGACGTTGATAGAAACGATCTTCTGTTCCTGGAAGCTGCTAGAAGAGAGAAATGGACTCGATGTCCCAATTGCAGCCGGTATGTAGAACGTAAACGAGGTTGCTCCGTCATGACGTGCAGGTACATACATCAATATGTTTTCCTCTTCCATTAGTTCTTAAAAAAATATATAATTTTAGTCATAATTTTTTTCCGCTAATTATAATTTCTGAATTGCAGATGTAAAGCCACATTTTGTTACCGTTGTGGATGTGAGAACTGTATATGCAAACTAAAAGCAGGCTGTTCTTGCAGAATGGTTATAAACATTTTATTGTACTATACGTTTTTGGCTTTTTTTTGTATTGTTTTTTACAAGGTTCACTTGGGAATTAAGACTCATAGAAGGGGCTGATGATGAGATTCTTGAGGTGTTTATATTAAATCCGCAATGGCCGCTCAGCAGCATCGATTGATCCATCTACTAATGTTTGATTCAAAGATTTTAACAAATTATGTTATCTTTTTCTTATAATCCGCTATATGTTAGTATTTCTTTCCATTTCTACGAATGGATACACTGTGTTGCTGAAATCTTAACAATATGCCTGTGTTTTATGTAATTTCTTGGTGTCTGGATACTGATCTCTCTACTATCTATTTTTTTGCGGGTTAGAACCTAATAATACACGACCTCAAAGCTGTATTGCAGAAAGGATGATAGAGGTCATAGAGGTCAATTTCTAGTTTCATAGCTTCATAATTTTTTTGTAAAGCTTCTGCATAATTTCCTTCGGATTGTGATGACATACGTTGCGGTCGTTCATTCTATTCAAAAAATCCCCGTTTCAGAAACGTACGTGAGATTTTCATCTCATATAGCTCCTTTCTTCTGTGTGTAATGAATGATAATAATCCATGGAACCAAAAGAATATCCAAATATTCTCATTATGAACTGACAAGGACTAGTGTTTCTACAAGAAATCTCTAGTCATCCTTCCTACAAGAGGTCTTTTCTTAACACTAATCGTGTTGTTGCTAGATAGAAAAGGTGACTCCAACAATTTTTTTGTCCTCAACGCCCCCTATTTCAAGGAATTAGTCACTTCAACAGTCTTTGATAGTTATATAGGAACCCAAAGTACAAACGAGATGGATGTTTGTTGTCCCAGCCATCCTTGTTTGTTCCGATCCCGATACGGAAAGGGATAATTTATAACAAAGCTTTTTTTGTTGATTCCTAGGTGTAGTGCTTCTTCCCCTATGCCGCCTATTGGTTGGTACTGATGGAGTAGGATTGACCTCTAATATAAAAAGAACCTATAGGTGTAACCTTACGTTCAATACTAGACTGAAAAATTGAAGCATCTGCGGTTACATCAATCGGGGATACACAATAGAAGGAATTGTTCTATTTCCAAGCTTCACCTTCAAGAAGTGTAGATTTTTTTAAGGTTTATTTCAATAAATGCGTTTCGTTTTATACCGAATTCAACCATGTGTTCCTTTACTCGTAAGACGGAGAACACTAAATAGAATCAAATCACACCATCTCTATAATAGGTAAATGCCTCCTTTTCTCCGAAAGTTGTCGGAACTATGTGTAATAAGATATTGGCCACAATTGACGGGGTCTTATCAATAAAATTTCCATTTATCCGTAATCTAGGCATAGTTCGCAATCCATTCTATAATTCTTCTCATTACCGAGCATGGGAAAAGAATCCCACAAACAAAGGAATTGTACAGGACGAAATAACATAAAAAGGGACTCGTTCTAAAGTCTAAACATGAAATTAATATTTTCTACCGATTATGATAACTCGAGAAGTTTTTTATTGGATTATGATTCAAAGACGGAAAAAGAATAGAAATTGTTTTATGATCAAAATACCATCCCATCCGTCTTCATATTTCGAATTGTTACAATCGGTTGGTCGTACCTATATTGCAAAAATAAATATGAATGACTCGCTATTCATCCGATTTCTGGGTCATAATCATAAAAATTTGTAGGAGAGATGGCCAAGTGGTTGAAGGTATGGTATTGGAACTGCTATGTAGGATTTTGTTTACCGAGGGTTCGAATCCCTCTCTTTCCTTACCTTTGCCTCATTCAAGAGCGTTATTGACCACAATGGATCAAATAACAAACAAACAAAGAATAAGATTATTCCAAGAGGTAGACCTTTCTTTGAAATGAATTCTTTATTCCTAATTGGGGTGGTACGAAAAATACTGATAAAGGGTAGCCAAGACATAAAAATATCCCGCGGATCCATTTATGATACATGAAATTATTGGGATGAATGAAAAGTCAAATGTTTTGGCAATTCTTCATGGGAGGATGAATCAAGATAATTTTGAATCAGAGCTTTGGATTTTTGTTCATCCCTCGGCGTAATAATATCTCGGGGTTTGCAGCGATAACTTGGTATATCTACTATATGGACATTAACTAAAATATGTCTATGGTTAACTGATTGTCGAGCTCCAGGAATGGTCGAAGCCATGCCCAATCGAAAAATTATGTTATCCAAACGCATTTCAAGTAATTATAGTAAAACCTGACCAGTTGACCCTTTGGATTTTCTGGCGATATGACCATATTTAAGTAATTGTCGCTCTATCAGACGGTAATGAAACTGCAATTTTCGTTTTTCTTCTAGACGAATACGATATTGAGACTTTTTCCAAGAATGCGATTGATTTCTAAGATCATTTCCGGCTTTAGGCCTTTTACTAGTTAGTCCCGGTAAAGCCCCCAGACGGCGTATTTTTTTGAAACGAGGCCCTCGGTAACGAGACATAAAAACTCCTTTTTTTATTTACAGAATAAAACTAAATTAAGACTGAACTAAACGATAAACAAAAAAATATACTGAAATTTAGTACTGTACTACAAAGAAGAATGAGATGAATTGTATCAATATTCAGACTCTTTTGTATATATAGCAAGGTAAGGAGACTTTGTCTTAATTTGTTCTGTAGAGATCTAACCAACCGCTCGAATCTGTTTTTTTATTCATAGTTGGAAGTTCTTACGACATAATAGATCCGCTATTTTTGAGAAAAGGAAAGAAGTCTTTTCAATATTCCTTGAGTTCAAGGAGACATTATTAATCATGTAATAAAGTATAAAATAGAACAAAGAGAGAAAAGCCGGCTATCGGAATCGAACCGATGACCATCGCATTACAAATGCGATGCTCTAACCTCTGAGCTAAGCGGGCTCACATAACAGAAATTGTGTTGTGCATAGGAATTCAGTCAACTACTTAGCTCTTAGCTATTCAAAATAGATAATGAATATGAATAGAGAAAAAATGAATACTGAATAGAATGGTATTCTATAACAATATAATATAACATACGAATTAATATAACGATAAATAGAGTGATATATGATATCAAAATTTTCAATGGGAATAAATTCTACATTTTTTATTTTCCATGATTCTCTTTTATATTTATAATTTATATGAATATGATTATCAATATCTTAATTCTAAATTATTAGAAATTAAGAAAAAATATGGCATTCTAAAAAAAGAATCGAACGTTCAAGTATTTCAAATCGGGTGGGAAAAGTGAGAGGAAGAGAGGAATATATATGTGGTATATATCCATCCATATTGAATTGCGGATACATCAATGATAGAATCATTTCTGATTAAACCAAATGTAGGTCCTTCAATATAGAAAAAGGGGTAAATAAGAAAGAAATAAAAGAAATCAAAGAGGAGTAAAGAGATAAACTTTTTAGATATATAAGCTGTATCTAATGAATTCAACGGTTAACGGTTCCAGCATAAACGAAAGAAAGAAGGGGATGGCATCCCAGCGAGATCTTCGGCTCAAACTAAAAAGGGGATATGGCGAAATCGGTAGACGCTACGGACTTGATTGAATTGAGCCTTGGTATGGAAACCTACTAAGTGATAACTTTCAAATTCAGAGAAACCCTGGAATTAAAAATGGGCAATCCTGAGCCAAATCCTGTTTTCAGAAAAAAATTAAGGGATTTCTGAAAGCGAGAATAAAAAAAGGATAGGTGCAGAGACTCAATGGAAGCTGTTCTAATGAATGGAGTTGACTGCGTTGGTAGAGGACTCCTTCTATTCAATTTGAATTTAAACTCCATAAAGAATGAGGGATAAACCTACGATACGTACGTATACGTACTGAAATATCAAAGATTCTATTAATGTCGCCCTCAAATTTTTTTTACATAAAAAAAAGGAATAATTTTTGTGAATCTATTCCAAGTTGAAGGAAGAATAGAATATTCAGTAATCAAACCATTCACTCCATAGTCTGATATATCTTTTGACGAACTGATTAATCGGACGAGAATAAAGATAGAGTCCCGTTCTACATGTCAATATCAATACAGACAACAATGAAATTTATAGTAAGAGGAAAATCCGTCGACTTTATAAATCGTGAGGGTTCAAGTCCCTCTATCCCCACAAAAAGGCCCGTTTTACTCCCTAACTGTTTATTTATACTTCTACTCTTTTTTCTTTTCGGCAGCGCCCGAAAATTAGCTATATTTATCATTCACTATATTATTTCACAAAAGGATCGGAGCAGAAAAGCCTCTCTCGTATCACAAGTCTTGTGGTATATATGTACAAAGGAAACTCTATGATCAAGGAATCCCTGTTTGAATCGTTCACAGTTCACATCATTATTTTCAACTCTAAAAGTTTTATTTTTTGAAGATTCCGGAAATTCCAGGGCCTGGGTAAGATTTTGTAATGCTTTTTTATTCTCTTGAATTGACATATACCCAAGCCCTCTAGTAGGATGGGGATGGTGCCTCAAGAAGGGTTGGGATAGCTCAGTTGGTAGAGCAGAGGACTGAAAATCCTCGTGTCACCAGTTCAAATCTGGTTCCTGACATTGAGTATCTACTGTTAAGTTCCTGCCATTGAGCATCTATTATTAACCACAGATTAATAATAGATACTCATACAAATTCGATATGAATCAGCATACATACATGCTATCGTCCGAATGTCTAGAGAGAGAAAATCCTACCCTTTTTCTTAAAGTCTGTATAAAAAAAGGAAAAGAATAAGGGAAAAGAAAAATACAGGTTGAGTAAGAAATTAGGCTAAAGATAAGAAGTGGGCCTTTATTATATGGATCTCGTGGTTCTTTTTTTGATTATATGGCATGGCGGGTTCCTCCTAACATTATAAATATTAATAGTTAAAAAAAGAATTACAATATGAAGTTAGTTGCTTCTAAAAACCCAAGACTATATATAGTCTCGAGGGGTGTGGAAAGATCCGACTAGACAATGTGAAATTAAGATCCAGTACAAGTGGAATCCTATCCTCTTTTATTTCTTCGTTTTTTTTTTTTCATATTCCATTTCGTTATTCCCCCTACGTGACTTTCGAGAGCCTATCTAAGTGATGTGCGCGGTACAAAGTTCATGGTACAGAACTCATTTTATTCATCTTATTAGCCCGGCTCGCCCGAAATAAATAGAATATCTTCCAAATTTGGGAATCTCAATGAGGACCCATTTTTTTGCGCATCCATATCCATATATAGGAAAAAGAGTTCGATTACTCTAGAAGAGACTGTAAAAAATTCCTTGGATATCTCGCGGCGTAAAAATAAAATTAGGTTCTTACCATTCAATGAGCATCTTGTATTTCATAGAATTTTGGAGCAATATAATCCTTACGTAAGGGCCATCCTATCCAACTTTCAGGCATCAAAATACGTTTCAGGCGTGGATGATTATCATAAGAGATTCCCAACATATCATAAGATTCCCGTTCTTGGAAATCCGCACTTTTCCAAATCCAAAAAACAGATGGAATTCTGGGATTTATCCTTGGGGCAAATACTTTTATGCATACCTCCTCTGGCTGATCCACACCATACTCTATTCGCGTAAGATGATACACACTAGCTAAGAGTCCGCCTGGTGCTACATCATAGGCACACTGAGAGCGTAGATAATTGTAACCATATACATATGAAATGACAGCAATGGAATGCCAATCCTCGGGCTTTATTTGTAAAGTTTCGACTCCTTGGTAATCGAAGCCTAAAGATCTATGAACTAACCCATGCTTGACTAGCCAAGCAGACAAACGACCCTGCATTTTTTTAATCTCTCCCGGATTTTCATTTGTATAAGTAGTTCACGTTTACGACGAAATTTTTGAAAATTGAAGTGAAGGGCATTTGCTATTCTTCTGCACAAAATAAAAGCAGCCTCCCTAATTCACTAATTCGTGGGAAGATACTGAACATTGGTATTTGAAAAGTGTTTCATAAGGTATCTCTGAACTAGATCACGATTGATAGAATAGTCCTTGATCATAATTTCCAGTATGTGTGCTAGCTGCGTCCAACATAAAACTTATGAGTGGTAGTAAAACATCGATTATTCTGTTGAGACCCAAATGTATCTTCGTAGATTTCTCGAGATACCTTCTTACAAAGTTTTTTTATAGTATCGATAACTGCCTCCGGTTTAGGCGGGCAACCCGGTAAATAATCATCCACAAGAATTAGCTTATAACCTCCTCGAACAGTACTATAAGAATCAGTATTGAACATCATTCCTGTAATAGTGCAGGCTCCCATAGCAATGACATATTTTGGTTCAGGCATTTGCTCATATAATCTTACTAAAGAGGGAGCCATTTTCATTGTTATTGTGCCGGCAGTTAAAATTAAATCCGCTTGCCTAGGACTCGATCATGGTACCAAGCCATAACGATCAAAGTCGAAGCGCGATCCTATTAATGAAGCAAAATCAATAAAGCAACAACCGGTACCATACAGAAGCGTCCATAAACTGGAGAGTCTTGGCCAATTTGAAAGATCGTTTGATGTAGTTGAAATAACTGAATTTTGGGTTGATTGGAAACTGAATTGAATTCATAATTGTTTGAATGCCATTTTTTTCTTCTTTTTTCTTTTTATTATCTGAATATTCAGGAGCTAAGACCATTTCAACGCTCATTTTCGCCATGCATAAAATAAACCAACAATTAGGATAAGCACGAAAATTAAAGCTTTTATAAAAATGGATACACCCAATACATCGAAACTCATCGCCCATGGGTAAAGAAATCATTTCAACATCAAAAAAAACAAAAACCAGAGAAAGCATATAATAACGAATTCGGAATTATAACAAGCGTCACCCATTGGTTTTATGCCTGATTCATAACTAGAAATTTTTTCCAGTCATTCGCGAGTCGGGGCAAAAACCCCAGAAATGAAAAAAGCCAAAATAGGAATAAGACTTGATATTATTAGAAATGCCCAGAAAATGTCATATTCGTAAAGCAGAAAAATAGATGCACTCCTATGAATGTGGAAAAAATATATACTGTTTAGTCGAAATACCAATGAATTTTGATTAAACTCCCCAGTTTTTTTACTGTGGGTCATTCTTGTTTCAAGGTTCATCGAGTGGAATCTTATTTTCACTAATTTCAATTCCATTTCGATATGCTAGAGACATATTATGCTCTTATTACAAACTTATCGTTTTTATCTTGTCTAAGATTTTCTCTAAAAAAAGAGAAAAAAGAATTACATATTTTTTTAGTTAAATATTTATTAAGATTAAATTAAGATACTATTAAGAATATTAAGAATTTTATACGGATTTTATATATTTTATGAATATTCATATAATAAAATCAAAGGGTATTGGTTTATTCTTTTCATTAGGATCCAATCCAGTTAGAGAATTGTTTTTTCTATTGATGAGATACGATAATGAATGCATCGACCTATTCTATTTTTTACTCTTGTTCTAGACTTGATGGATTTTATTCAATGCATTGAATTGAGAGAAACCCTTACATATAACAATCCTAGGATTCTATACCCAATTTACAAAAATTTTAGTCTGTACTACCTCGACCTGCAACCCATCCCTAAAAAAGAATCGGGTTATGAAATTAAAGCTCGAAATCTTAAACGAAGAATCTAGAATATCAGTCTTTAGTACTTGACTTGAAATGGGTCCAAAAAAGCATGAATACTTCTTTATGTAATGAAAATGAGTTTAAAGTAAGACGAACCATTAGATTAGCCTTCATGAAAAAAGAAAGAAAAAAATATTATTTTGAACTAACCCTACACAACGAAGTATATCACAATGGGAAATTAAGCTAAATCCTAATAATTTACAGAATAAACTTCTTCTAATTGAATCGCGCTTTATCAAATCTAATGATTCGACAAACCAAATCCCCAAGCAACTCATGGAAATAGACAGGGGTAAAAACACTAATAGAGTTAGGAACATTCATTATCTCTAAAACAACGAATTAGGTTATGCTCCCGAAAAAATGATAAGTTGGGAGCTTCTTAACTCGTCCAAGTAATAACAGGAGACCTCAACCTTCTTGCATAAAGTCAGCATCGGCAGAATTGGAATGGTAAGCGATTGGGTTGGGGTATATTGAGATCTATAAAAATATATTTTGTACAAAAAGAAAAGGAATATCACAAACCCTTTGATCCTGGATAGGAAAACAAGAAAATTTTGTGTGTAATTCATCCACAAAGAAGAAATGACGGTTTTTTTTATCCGAGATCAAAAAAATACTGATTGGGCCCACTGAAATGAATTTTTTACCGTTTCATGCTCACCCACGGGGTCGCTCGGAGCATGTGATAATTATTTTATTTCGATGGGCCAGACGACCGTCTGACTACAACCAACAAACAAGAATGAGGAAATGAAAATTATACAAATTTTTAGGGCTATACGGACTCGAAGCGTAGACCTTCTCGGCAAAACAGATCAATTTTTTTATTATCGAAATGATTCGAACTGTTCCAAAGACCCAACATGCATTTTTATTTTTATTTTGCATTGGGCTCTTTCATCAACTGATATAAATATCAGATAGTCCGCCATACTTTTTCTTAACAGAAAGATAACGAGATGGCTCCACGTACTCTGATTCATTATTTAAATTATGATACAGGAGCAACAACAAAGTGTTTCAAATAAGAGTTACCTTGACGTAGGTCTGCCTCTGGCCTAAATCAACCTAAGTTAAATAGAGTTTCTATCGCTTTGCTGAAAGAGTCAAATATAAAACTTCATACACCTTAAAGTTCATAGTACGAAAAGATATTTTTTTGAGGTCCTTATACTCATTATGCCTAGCATTGAATGGGTTGTGTATTCACCTTATCAATTATTGAATCAACGATGGTTTTTTTGGAGCCTAAATTGGCACCCAAAGCGGACCGAATCAAATATTTATCAGGCTATTGTTCCCTCGAATATATAGAATAAGACACCGATTTATCAGTAAGATCAATTCTGTTGATTGCATGATGGATTCCCCTGAAAAACATTGGTGCGCGTGTAAACGAGTTGCTCTATCAATTGAGCTATAGCCCTTGTGATAGATAGTTTATCATGGAAATAATTTGTTGTCAAGATGAATCTTCTATGATCCAACAAAGATTAATTGCACACTAAACATTCAAAATACATTTTTCATAGGGTACACGGCATTTACATGGACACCCTAATATTCGTTGAATGGATAGACGTTCAGCTGAGTGTGGTGGGCCTACTAGGAGCGAACAACAATAATCGACGATGCAAAATGCACAATATGCCCACTGATCGGATAGTGACGTGTTTTCTAATATTGCGTTCCTAAAACTGGCTTTTGAGCGTGACTTATAACCTACCATGTCATCTTACTACACATCACTATTGCGTGATCTAATATAGTTGCAATCCCTCTAATTGAAACTTCTCACTCTCTCTACAGAGATTAAGGTTAGCAAATAAGTTTTTAATGTTGCAGAGCATGGAGATAGAAATCACAGACCAAAACCTCGAAAAAGCCCCTTCATCTAATTCACCTACCGCTGACAGTCCAAGCAATAGTAGTATTATTACAAACAACTATTTCACTTGCGAAATCTGTATAGAACCAGTTCTTCTAGACCAGAAATTCAAGAACATGGAGATGGATGGGTGCCTTCACTCATATTGTACTGATTGTATCGTCAAGTACATCGAAGTAAAGGTTTCTCACGACAATCTTTCAGAGATAAAATGTCCAGATAGCAATTGCAGTGTCTTCTTAAACATTTTCTCTTGTTGTTCGATTCTCTCCAAATCCGTGTTCGAGAAATGGTGTCGTGTTCTTTGTGAATCAGCTGTATTAATGGAATTATCAAAAGGTGGGTTTGCTTATGGGAGATCTTATTGTCCTTTTCGTGAATGTAGCGAATTAGTTTTAAACGAGTGTGTTAAGACAACTGAATCATCAAGTACTTCAACTACTTCTGCCGTTACAAAGTCAACATGTCCAAATTGCAAGAAGATATTCTGTTTTCATTGTATGGTTCCATGGAAGGAAAATCATAGATGTGCTAGAAGAGGTGATTTGGTAAACGACGTTGATAGAAACGACCTTCTGTTCCAGGAAGCTGCTAGAAGAGGGAAATGGACTCGATGTCCCAATTGCAGCCGGTACGTAGAACGTAAAGGAGGTTGTTCCTTCATGACGTGCAGGTACATACATCAACCTGTTTTCCCCTCCCATTATTTCTTAAGAATATGTATGATTTTAGTCCAAAAAAAAAAAAACTTCCCCTAATTATAATTATTGAATTGCAGATGTAAAGCCACATTTTGTTATCGGTGTGGATGTAAGAACTGTATATGCAAACTAAAAGCAGGCTGTTGTTGCAGAATGGTTATGAACATTTTCTTGTGTTGTGCACTTTTGGGTTTTGTTTGTATGGTTCTTTACATGGGAATTAAGGTGGTTATATTATTAAATCTATGAGTCTTGGGAATTAAGACTCATAGAAGGGGCTGATGATGAGATTCTTGAGGTGATTATATTAAAATCCACAATGGCCGGTCAGCAGCATCGATTGATCCATCTACTAATGTTTTATTGAAAGATTTTAACAAAAAATGTTTTATTGAAAGATTTTAACAAATTATGTTATCTTTTTCTTTTAATCCGCTATATGTTAGTATTTCTTTCGATTTCTAGGAAGGTGATACACTGTGTTGCTCAAGTCCAACAATATGCTTGTGTTTTATGTAATTTCTTTGTGTCTCCTGGGTACTGATTTCTCCACTATCTATTTTGTTGCGGGTTAGCACCTAATATACGACCTCAAAGATGCATTGCAGAAAGGATGATTCTCAGCTACGGCTCAATGTCAAGGTAAGGTCTTAGCATTCACGCATCGCTCGTTCCTATAGTCAGTTAGCCACTTAGCCCCCACCCAAACTTTGAATTGCCAAAAAGTCTTAGCATTAGGCTATTGGCGCAAAGGGAAGGCGCGATTTTTTAAGAGAGAATAATCCAATTTCAGTCAATTTTGTTCATCCAAATACAATTATTTAAATCGAGCATAAGTAAAACATGCCAACAACAAGCAGATTTTAGGAAATTTTTGAAAATCAAAAGACAAGTGGATAAGAATATATGTAGACGACCTAGCCTCCTTTGCAGCTTGCTCCTAACTTACATCATAGGCAAATCCACAGTCACCTTTGAGTTCTTTGAATCCACCCATGCAGCACCTGGATTAACGCTTGCCACCCCTGGGATATTTGCTCCAGCTTTCCCTCCGGCAGTCGCTCGGCCTTTTTTTAAGTTCACCTTAGCATTCACATCTCGCTTCACAACCGCTGCTCCATTTGCGACATCTAGGTAATCAGTTTTCGAGCCGTGGTAAACCTCTCCCTTTTGTAAGTTCGCCCCTTGGGCGCCACGATCTTTCATCTGCACTAACCCGTTCGCTGCTGTTAGTCCTATGACCCCACCTCTTTTGATCCCGCCATCTGGTGCCTGTGTATCAGTATTACCAGTCTTCTCTGCAGTTGCCAGTCCGCCTGGAGCGGTAACAACCACGGTCTCGGCCGGCTTTGGTAACAGTTGACCGGACCTTGAAACCCCTAATGCGATCTCTGTATATTTGGTCATCCAGATATTAGACTCTAATTTTTGTCAGTGGCTTACAAAAGAAATTAAGGAAACTAAACCGGAAAAATGATAGAAAAGAGCATATATGAGGAAAAATATTTGACTACTTACGTGACAGAGACAACATTATGAAACCAGTGAAGGCAAAGCTGAAGATCAGACTAGTCCTAGCCATGGTAATGAGGCCACTACAGATTTTTTGAGAGTATAAAATTGTGTATTATTCCGCAAATTTTTGGTTGATGATGAGAATTCTGTGCGACGCAATGTCCTATTTATAGGAGTAGTATACTCTGCAGAAGGAATAAATGCCAACTTGGAACACCTAGCTGTCTTCTGAGTGATAGCATTTCGCGGAACGCAATACAAGCTCGCCAACCCGATTTCAGCATTTTTTGTTATCCAACCGCTCACATGCAACCTTTTAAACTATACGACTATATATATAGGGCTAATGAAATTACATTTTTTTAACAATAAATAAGACTTTCGCAGTATATGAGCGCAAAATAATAGAGCAATGCGAATACATTTATCTTTGCTAATGAAATTGTTTTTATTTTATAAACAGGACATACAGAATATAATTAGTTGGATACCAGAGACAATGGAATTTCAGGCTAGGGCCAAAAACAATATATATATCTCATTCTCAGGTCCAATGGGAAAAAAATATTAATCCAATCTCACATCTAGGGGTGAGCATGGGCCGGTATGGACCGGTTTTTACCTCATCCGCATCCAATCCAATTCACTACGGATTTCAAATTTGGCATCCGCATCCAATATTCAATGGATGCACGGATGAACGAATTGGGTGCGGATAATCCAATGGATTTGTGTTAGTTAAAATTTATAGTGAAAAAATAAAGCCTATATAAATGACTTCTTATAGAACCTACACATTTTATATATATGTATAGAAGTATAGAAGTGTCATGGACAACACTCCAATCAAATACCTTAAAAATTCCAAAATTATCTATATATTTTCTAGAAACTAAATAAATGCCCTTAATCTAACGGATATGGATGTCCAACGGATTTTCAAGGTTGCATTCGGGCCCAATCCGTAGTCCGTTGGATTTCAAAAATCTCATCCACGTCCAACCCATTAGCGAACGGTCCGGACATCCATCCGCAAAAATACGGTTGGTCCCGGTTAAATCCACGGATTACGGGTAAAATGCTCACCCCATAATTATTTGAATTTTCAAGGTTAGTTGGGCTTAAGAGACGGCAACCCCAAACCCCATGTTACCCTTCTCTGAAACTTTGAAATGAAACGCTCTTATATGATTTTCTATAGGAGTCGGTGCCCTTGATGTTGAAGTATCTCTTACATAGCCGATCACCAAGTGGTCTGGTGGTTGGCATGCTCCCTCCCACTGCGGAGGTAGGGGTTCGAACCCTCTAATTGCTGAAATCCACTCCAATTTAAGGAGTTTGGATGTAGTCTAAGGATCACTAGTCTAGGATATCAAAAAAAAAAAAAAAAAAAATCTCTTACATGAAATGAAACGCTCAGTTGTGCGTCCAACGTGCACAATTAATTTTCTTCGGCTATTGCCCGAGTGAATTTAACTGACAAAAAAGTAAATCGCATTATCACAAGAAAGGAAACATGGTACTATACGATGCTACCCGTAGGTAGTAGTAAATGGATGGAAGTACTTAGGGCAATTCCTATAGTAATGTTCAAATGAAAAAATTTGTAGAGCCAGGTGGATGGCCAAACAGGTTTCTCCACTATGGGAACAGAAATGGGTGGTTAATCATCAAGCGCCCGGACTAGCGACACGCGCTCGCGCGTGTAGCTCAAACTCGGCGTTGGAACTACAACCGCGGGCGTTTGAGACATAAACGCGGCGTTCATTCCTCGGACGCTGGTGTTTGAAGCAAAAACGCCAACGGGTATTTTTTTGAAAATTCAAAATTCACTTTTTACCTCTATAAATTACCATCATCTTCAAACAATTCAATCACACCAAAATTCACTTCTCATGAATTTTGTCTTCTGAATCTATTTCAATTTTTTAGTTTATTGTTGGTGATATGGCTGAAAAGGCGATCACACTTTTTTGCGATGCAAAACTTGAAGCTGCTGTATCTAAGATATGTGGGAGTTTTAAAAAGATTGAAAATTGTAAAAGAGAAGTGCAAGTTTTTGAAATTGCTCCAAGAAAATGTTCTGCTAAAAGGCAAAGTAGAGCTCCAGTTTTGAATGTTAACAACAAAAAATTCAAAAACAAAAGCGAAACTGTCAAAGAGCGCGTTGAATGGAAGATACGTCAAATGAAGATAAACAGGAGGCCAAAGCTTGTACTTGATTTTTATTGAAGTTGTTTAATACTTTTTATTATTGTCTAAGTTTATATCTTGTAAAAGAATTGGCAGTAATATCAATGAATGAAAATATTTAAATTTTAAAATAGATTTCCACTTCAGATTAAGCGAAATTTATTACAATTTAAACTTGCAAATAACATCAAACTACATTTTAATAAACCACAACAAAAACATCAAACTACATCAAATCCAGCGATATTATCTCTGTAGAGTTCATAGCATTCAAAATGCTTAAACTCTCTTCCGGTTTCTTCAGTAAACTTGGTCTGAGCGACGGTTTTCTGTAAAACGGATAAACACCAAGTTCAGATATTTATGATGCAGTTGATCAGTGAGGACAAAGGTAAAGATACTCACCAGTTCTTCGTTGGATAATCCAGAATTGCTATGGTGAACCATCCACAAAACTTCTATATAATGTTTGACTTCCTTAGTGATGAATGCAATTCTTAGTTCTAGGCTCTTAATGTTTCTTATGGTTTCGTTCCGGGATGCTACAAAATGTCCCAATACTCTTTCCTAGTCACTGTTCATTGGTCTCATCATACGATGTAAATAACATCGAACAAGAGTAACATGTTCTTTCATTGTAAATACCAGGAGAGGCATTCGAGTGAAGTAAAGATGTGCTTGAGATGGACCATCTTTTAGAATTCTAAAACACGCTTCGTAACGAGAAGGTTTACCATGAGCTTCCTCCCAATTATCAAGAGCTGTTTGGATAACTTCATCTTCAGTTACACCAATGAATTTTTCTCGATCAATTTCCATTACCAGAGCAAGAAATGGCTAGACTGCAAGCCTAATAGATTGAAAACGAGCACGCAATTGACGAGCATCTCGGTTTCCTAGGTTTCCCGTCAGTGAGATGAACATTGTAAAAACGTTCTCCCAAAAAGAACCATCTTGAAAGCCCATACCAATGATTACCCTATGAAAAAAATATGCTTTGCATATAGTTATGTCCTCTTCTTCAGTAAACTTGGGACCACGATTTCTAACAGACATTTCTGCAGGGTGAGAGAGATTAAGAGTTTTAGAAAAGAAAAAAAGAAGATGTGAAGAATGGAATTTATAGGTCAAGAAAGAAAATCGAGCCGTTGGAAATTTAGCCGTTGGCGTTTGTAGTAAAACCGTGCGGCTTTACTACAACCTCTCGTTTGAATTACCATAGGAGTTGGCGTTTGTAGTAAAACCGCGCGTCTTTACTACAACCGCCCGTTTGAATTACACACGCCTATTTATTTATTTTTGTTATAAATACAGCACTAGGTTTTATTCTCAACCAAACCAACATATTTATTTCTTAAGCCAACAACATCCACCATGTTTTCTAAAGGAAAAACGAAGCAAATAATATGTGTCGAAGCAAAGGAGGTTTGTCCATTATGTTTCATGGATAACCACAGTCTTATGCAATGCCCTTGGATGTATTCAAAGTGTCCGCGGGAAGGTTGTTCACGCATCAGAATGGTGATTGAATCACAACCGGAAAAGCTCAGGTATTTGGAATGTCAAGATCCCAATTGTCCAGAGGAACCACATATGCTAGATGATGCTATTAAGATTAAAGAAGAAGAAGAAAAGATTGCAACACTCTGCAAAAACTTCAAACTTAAAACTAAATTGAAGAATGAGTTATTACACTTCAAGCATTGTGGATATGGAGATCACGAATACAAACATTGTCCACAGAGAATCAGTGGATGCTCAAAACCCGGTTGCAAGACTTTTATGCATTTGCGCACTTCTTCTGAAGAAGACACATATGGAAGGCATTTCTGGGAATGTCCTAGGTGTTTTTTGGTGGAGTGGGATGATTGAAGTTGAAGGAAAAATCGATTCACTATGGTATTATGTTATTTAGTTTGCTGTTTATTTTGTGTTATTACGATTATCTAAAACCAAACATGTGGATGTCTTCACATTTGCACCATCAATATCATAACTAATTTAAATTTTACTTGGATTAAACATTTTAGCATCAATCTCATAAATAAAAACATACTGCATTGAACAACCACATCATACATGAGAATAAAAGAAATACATTAGATTAAAACAACTACTACATAGGCGTCAATTCTCGTCGGGTGGTGGAATTCCTAGGGCGATGTAGGGATTGTATTTGTTGAGCACCCTAAGAATGTTGAAACAAGCATGGAAGTCGAAAAGACGACCTTCGTGAGATACTTCCCACATCGCTAGAGTTTTGGGTTCCACTTCATGTAAAGCTTCACCGTTGAGCTTATTTCTGTGATTCTCCATTAGTAAAGCGATTACTTCCGATACATGATGACTAATTGAACTAAAACGATGCGACAATAAGTGAGAATCACGCCCATTAATGTTTCCCGTTTCAGCGGTGAACATTCTATAAACTTTATTTCATAAACTCAACGTCGATTCGGCTACATTCCTATCGACAGCATTTTGTGTGTAAAAAACAAAGGCTCTACAAATTGCTAAATCCTCTTGTTGAGTGAATCTAACACCACGAACTCTGGGAGGCATTTTTGTAGATGATTTGAGAGTGAAGAATGTGTTAATTTAGAGTTGAAATGAGGAGTACTTATAGAACTCAAAAATTATAGTCGTTATATCACAAGAGTTTTCAGCCGTCAAGATTTAGTCGTTGGCGGTTTTCGGAAAAACACGACGCTTTAACCAGAGACGCTTGGCTCAAACGCCAACGCTTTTGGAACGATCGCCCGGCCTTACTAAACGCGCGTGCTTGTTCTTCCATCTCACTCAACAAACCAACAAATTTGTTGATTTGTCCATCTATTTTTCATGTTTGTTGATTCCATAGTGGGATAAAAATCAACAAATTCTTGTTTTGTTGAGTCCATAGGAACTGCTCTTATCCATCAGAATTCTCTGATATGGAAAACAGATTGATAGTATAAAGTTTAGTTGGTGTTATTACCATTAATACGCATTTAGAGCAGGACTAACTCGTTAGCTTTATGTTGGAGAAAATGAGTTATGAGAAAGTGTTTTTTGGTCTTGGTGTAGTTTGATCTAAGGTTCTAAAAGCAAAGATAGAGGGATGGGCAAATGAGCTAATTTGCTCATATTGGAATAGGAAAATGGGCAAAATAGATCCATGATTTATAAAGGGGGATACCTGATAGGTGTTGTAAACACCTTGATATTTATATATTTTTTATGCTTTCTTTGCGAGTTTTCATGTAAATTATGTATCTTATGTGTGAGTTTGAGTTTATTAGGTACAATGGAGTCCTTTGGAGCAAAAGAAGGAGAAAATGTCCATTTGGAACGTAAAGGGAAAAAAGCGTCAATTGGCGTGCAAGTACTATTGGGAGCACAATGGAGGATAAGGGTAACCACCTACCTACAACAACTCTTTTGGCGGAAGCTTTTATCCAAGATATAGGTGCCTAGAGTCACTCTGGGTACCTTTAGCCAATTCACCTAAGTGGCTGTATCACTTAGTTTCTCTTACCCTAAAATTCAGAGAAGAGTTTGTCTCTTCTCATTATTTCCTACATCACCTGAAATAAAGAGGAATTAGTAAGGCGGCTGGCAGATAAGAGATATCTGAGATCAGAGAGGAATTTGTTGTTGAAATTAGGTCGAAGAATTCGTGTTGCTATTGTTGAAAAGTGGTATGAATGATATGGAGAAGCTGGAGTTAGAAATGTAGAGAAATTCAGAGAAAAGAAGATTGAGAAGATGATGATTCCATGGATTGTTGTAAATGGGTATGTGGTGTTTGATGGCTCAGATGCTTCAGATGAGAGAGATCGAGATG